>CM076580.1:548730741-548962452 GCA_034641835.2 Pinus albicaulis
GGGCAAGTCTGAAATGATGTGGACATGGATCGTATCCTATTGGCTCGAGCAAATCCATCTAAAGAGGCTGCGGTCAAAGGTGTCCAAATGGAAGTCAACCGTAGAGTCCTACGGTGACAGGACTCTGTTTCGTGTCACGTGAAGGTTCATATGGCCATTTCTGAATTGCGGGAGACAAATCAACATCTGTACACGGCTCCATAGCCGAATTCAAACATCCACTCCTCATAGATTTACTCTTCAATACGGCCATGATCCTAGATCTGTGGACGTAATGGTATACGTGTTCTCCATCAGCATAAACTTTAGGGAATCAG
Organism: Pinus albicaulis; assembly: GCA_034641835.2. Taxonomy (NCBI): domain Eukaryota; kingdom Viridiplantae; phylum Streptophyta; class Pinopsida; order Pinales; family Pinaceae; genus Pinus; species Pinus albicaulis. The sequence continues at coordinate 548,731,059 of CM076580.1, forward strand.
TTGTATTTCCTTTGTTATAAATAACGCGTTTGTATACGCATATTAGATTAGTCTCGGTTAGTCTGAGATAGCTCTGTAATGTAATTACATTGCCACTGTGTCGTAATATCACCTTTCTGTTATGACTGCATTTTAATATAAGAAGACTCTGTTTCCAAACGTGATTCGTACTTGAATATTGTTGCCAAGGCTGGTGTAGAGGGCCCCTGCACTTGCCAAGGTTCTGTGCATTATTGTATAGTTCTTGCTTTATTTCTTTAAAGCTCATTGTGCAATAATCCATTCACATGTTTATACATTGCATCTTTCATGGTATATATATGCTTCATTTCTGTTTTTAATCTTTCATGCTTTCCATTTTACTTCTGTCTTTCATGTTTTATGTTATTGATAACTGATCAGTGTTCTTGTTTCAGGTTATAAATAGGCAGCCCGGGCATTTGCATAAATTTTTGACTAATGACATGGAATTAACATTGTTCTGCTGCTAATTTTCTTTTCTTAGTTTCTGTTTAATTTCAGTACTGCTTTGTTTAATTCAGTTTTGCTCATTTGCTTCAGTAGTTAAATTTAGATATATTAAACTGCTCATAACAACTTCAGTTGCCTCCGAAAGCCACAGCTGGACTGATGGTGAGGGATTGTATTATGAAATGTGTAGGTTGATATTAGTTTCCTTTCTGCAAGTTAGAAATATTAAATTGTGCATGACATCTTCGCCATTCGAAAGCCACCGGACCGATGGTGCAGGATTTAATTTATGAATGTGCTTGATATTGGCCATTTTCTGTGTTAGATACGCTACTCGTTGTTTATGTTGCCTCCTGGAACTGCAGAAATTTTATTGAATGATGAGGGACTCAAGATAAGTTGATGTAATGATTTAGATTTACTTTGCTGTAATCTTCTTTTGATTTCTTTTTAAGCATAGCTTCTTTTGTATTTAATATAACAAGAATAATGAGTTTCATGATCAGTAGTTCGTTGTTTGTTTGATTAGAGTAGTGATGCAATTTAATTTTCTTTGAAGAATTAATTTTGTCATTGTATGTCTTTAAAATTCTTTTGAAGTTTGGAAAATCATTAGAAAGACATTGTTGTCTTGAATATTTGTCTCCATACTTGTTTTTCAGAATTTCATAAAAAAACCAAAAACGACAAAAAGATAAGAAATAGGTTATCTTGCACATATAGTGCGCCACACTTCATCAGCTTACGAATCCTGGATTGATAAATTAATGTAGCAATTTAGGACACACTAAATTGACCAAACAATATCCTTTTCCAAGTCACTATGCCCAGACCTCTGCAATATGTATTTGAATCGTTCCACACAGTCCTCCATGTTTTCGTCCTCTTTCTGTGCAAACTTAAAAATTTCCTCCTTAATGTCATGGGATTTACAGTAATCTTGGTATTTCTCCAAGAAGTCTTCCTTCATTCCTTCCCATGAGGTAATTGTGCTCCCTCCTAAACCCATGAACCATCTCAGGGTCGTCCCTTTTAGGGTAGCAGGAAATATTTTTAATTTCTGAGCATCAGCAATATAATCATATCCTAGACAAACAATGTCAAATTCAAAGAGGAACGTATCGGGCTCTTTAGAAGAAATCCCATGGAAACTGGGCATAGCTGTTAAAGGGATGGGTCTCATCAGTGCATCACCTGCAACGTTTCTGATTGGAAAATCAATAGAGGAACTTACAGGTGCCATAAATACCCTCCAATACTCACTTGGAATCTTGACTGGTTCTGCAGCTGGTACTGTAGGAGGTCTTACCGCACTCTATTGATCCCTTGGTGACTCAAAATCCTTTAGGAATTCCCTCACCAAATCAGAATTGCTTGATTCGACTGCAGGAAGTTTTACAGCACTCCCTTGGTCTCATGGTGATGAAAACCCTTTTGGAGGTTCTTCTTCCCAATTAGAATTGCTCAGTTCTTCTGATCCTCTACTTTTTATTTCTTCCCCTTTTGCTACTGATAAGGATATCTCCTCCACCGATACCCTGTTTACTAATTCTTCCACCGTTGAAAGAATACCTTCTGGTACCGTGGATGGAACTGGTTGCTCCAAAGACTTCCCTTCGGACTTCATCTGAACTCTTACCCTGACAGCGACACGGGATGATGCCTCATATCTAGATTTTTCAATAATCTCCTGAATGTATGTCTTCCTTCCTAGATCCTTTCCTTTCTTTGGGGGTCTTCCTCTACCCCTCTTATTTAGATCCTTGTTCATACAAATTGTGAAGAGGGTTCATCAAAGTAACAAAATCGCTCACGACCCGGAGTAGGAAATATAGCTTCCTCCCCGGGACGAGAGAGTAGGTTCAAACAGAAAATAAAAAGAAAAGGAAAATCTAAGTTCAGGACCTGAAGTAGGGTAATCACATACCCTCCCCAGGATGAGAAGTTGGCCCTTCAGAAAAGAAAATAAAAATGAAAGGATGGAAACTATGCCCAAGACTTAGGGCAAGGTTGCAAAATACCCTACCCAAGACGAGGGATTAATTTTAATGAAAAAGAAAAGCAGAAAGAAAAAAAACATGCTATGCTCAGGATTTGGAGCAGTGTAATAGATGCCCTCCCCAAGACGAGAGATCAATTCTACAGAAAAAAAATAAAAAGCAGGAAAGAAAAACACAAAGCACTACACTCAGGACTTGAAGTAGGGCAATAAATCCCCTCCCCAAGATGAGAGATTGACCCTTAGATCTATTGCAGATCCTATTCTTGCACCTATTAGCCTACCCTCGCAATGGTGCCAAAATTTTGGTGTCCAGATATGAACAAAATTCAAACCTTTTTCCACATAAATTATCAACCTGGGGGCATTAATTATTTCAAGTATAACGTCACATTATATGCAGGAGCAAGCACATGACCTGCTGTAGATCACAGGTTTAAATCCAGAAACACACAGACTACTCTAATAGCAATTAAATGGAATCCAGAATTAAAATACATTCACAACAATTAAAGAATTAATCTGTAACAACAGTAATGACATCACACTAAAACATAAAACAATGCAAATAAAGGAGAACGTAGCACCTGATCAGAAGAGTGGGCCCAACTCTCTAACCAGGGTTGCGACAAACTCACGAGTTACAAGTGAAACAACAAGATGTTGTGCATTCAATAAATGTCCAAAATAAACTGTTACAAGATCTGTATGTAAGTGGGCTTAACCCCAATTCACAGCCCGCAGGCCTCTTTATACAAATGTCTTGGAAACCTTGATTCCCTTCAGCAACTCAATATTACAAAAATACACTTTGTTACAACAGAAACCTAGTTGCCTAGAAAGAAACCATAAAAAGGCCTTAAATAACGCTGGTGTGGAACAAATTCTGTTACGATATAATAGCAAATGAGGATAGCGCTGGAAATTCTAGGTTTTTCCATGACTCATGGCTGCAATGCTCCTACTTTGGTCAAATCTGTAGAAATATCGGAGTTAATATATAAAAAGGTAAAACATCCATGACAATTACTTCATTAATCAAATATCCCATGAAAGATAAGGAAAAGGGGTTTTACCTCATGTGTTTAAGAACAATAATGGTACAAAGAGATAGAAAGATAGGGTAAAATGGGAGAGGAAAGTATACAAATCCGATACCCAACACCAATCTTTTGCAACACCTTGTAAGGACCATATTAATTTGGCAATAAATTATTATCCTTCTTAGCTTGCTTGAGGGACATTTGTTTGTATGGTTGTAGCTGTAAAAATACCCAGTCTCCTACATCAAAACTTCTCTTGCTATGATGTTGATCTGTCTGTTGTTTCATTCGATTTTGTGCTAAATTTAGGTTATCCTTTAAGAGTTGGAGAACTTCTTATTGATGCTCGATGTGATATTCCACTGCTTGAACCCTAGAATTTTCCCTTAAAGAAGATGTGATGGATGGTGGATGATATCCATAAAGTGCCATAAATGGGGTCATTTTTGCTGCAGTATGGAAGGAAGTGTTATACCACCATTTAGCCAGAGGTAACCACTTGAACCATTGTGTTTTCTTATCATATAAAAAACAACGAAGATATCCTTCCAAACATTTATTCACTATCTCAGTTTGACCATCAGATTGAGGATGATAAGATGAGATATGAGCTAGTTGAGTACCCAAACAAGAAAATAATTCCATCCAAAATTTTCCTGTAAAAATGGGATCTCTATCACTTATAATAATCTTCAGGTTTCCATGTAGCTTTTGAATTGTTTCCATAAATGCACTAGCAACTGTACTTGCTTTAAATTGATGAGATAATGCACAAAAGTGTCCATACTTGGTAAGTCTATCAACTACCACCATGATGACACTCTTTCCTTCGGACTTAGGTAAACCTGTGATAAAATCCATTGAAATATCCTCCTAAAGTTGACTTGGAATGGATAAAGGTTGTAGAAGACCTGGGGTCTTAATTGTCTCAACTTTATTTTGTTGGAAAACCAAACATTCTGCCACAAACTTTGAATATCAAATTTAAGGCCATCCCAAAAAAATTCTTTCTTCACCTTGTGGTAAGTTTTTAAAAATCCTGAATGTCCTCCTAAAGGAGAAGTGTGCAATTCGAAAAGAATATTTTGTTTTAGTTGGGAATTCTTACAAATATATAAGTGATATTTATACCATAAGGAATCATTTTTCCAACTAAATGTATCCGATGTACTAGGATCTTGCTGCAACTTTTGAATGAGTGTCCACACTTCTTCGTCCTTCTTCCATCCATCCCTTACTTAGGTTATCCAATCTATTTGGATAATATAAATGGAAAAAAGAAATGCTTCCACCTCTTCATCCTTTCTTGAGAGTGCATCTGCGACAACATTTAGCTTCCCTTTTTTGTAGATGATTTCAAAGTCATAACCCAACATCTTTGTGACCCATTTTTGCTACTCTTCTAAATATATTCTTTGTTCTAAAAAGTATTTAAGACTATCATGAACTGTTTTTACCTTGAAGTGTCTTCCCATTAGGTAAGGTCATCATTTCTTTAGTGCATGTAGTATTGCCAACATTTCCTTCTCATAAATAGCTTTCTATAAACACTTTCCTTTGATTGGATGACTTTCAAAAGCAATGGGTCTTCCTTCTTGCATTAAAATAGCACCAATTCCATTTCCTAAGGCATCACATTCCACAATAAAGGTTTTTGTGAAGTTTGGCATAGCTAAGACCAAATACAGCATGTTGTCATGCCTTTAAGATGTTCAGCCATTTTTAGTTACCAGGAGTTCCATGAAAAGGCATCTTTTACTCCAATACTGTCACGTTGTTAGGAGGTGCTTCTTAACAAACTTGCGACAATACCTCCGTTAAATTCCTGGCAAATCCTCGCTACTCGCTTTATGGTTGTGGGACTCTCCATTCTCTGCACAGTTTGTTCTACTAGTATTCACCTTAACACCCTCATGAGATACAATATGACCCATATATTCCACCTCTTGTACTCCAAAGAAACATTTGGATGTTTTTGCATATAATTGTTTCTCCTCCAATAGTTTGAGCACCCTGTCAACATGTTGAACATGATCCTTCCAAGACATGTTGTAGATTAGTATATCATCAAAAATACTAGCACAAATTTTCTAAGGAAGGGTTTAAAAATGGAATTCTTCAACCCTTGAAATGTAGAAGGTGCATTGGTAAGGCCAAAAGGCATGACCAAAAATTCGTAATGACCCTCATGAATTCGAAATGTTGTTTTTGGAATATCTTCCATCTTCATTCTAATTTGATGATATCCTGAACAAAGATCCAACTTGGTAAAATAAATTGCTCCATGTAATTCATCCAATAATTCGTCAAACACAGGAATGGGAAATTTATCTTTAATAGTGATCTTATTGATCTCCCTATAATCCATAAAAATGCGCCATGATCCATCCTTCGTGTGCACCAATACTACGAGAGCAAAGAAAGAACTTTGACTAGGTTGAATTATACCAGCCTCTAACATTTTTGCAATCATAAGTTCAATTTCACTCTTTTGGACATAAGGATATCTGTAAGGCCCGATGTTTGGAGGAACACTTCCTAGAATCAAATGAATAGCATGATCATGATCACGAATAGGTGGGAGTCCTTTGGGAGTTTAAAACACCTTAGAATGATTGTCCAAGAATTTTTGGAGATCTGGAGAAATAGATGATTTTGATGTTGGAACTTCTAGTGAGCATAATTGTGCAATTATGCCTCGTTGTTCTTTCTTCAAAAGTTTTTTCATGAAATTAGAGATTATTATCTTTCCCAACTTCCCTGCAATACCCTGTAATTCGACTTCCTTTCCTTTTGAAAAAAATGTCAAGAAAAGTTCTTGAAAATTAAAATATATTTTCCCCAAATATTATAACCATTGTACTCCTAGTACAACATCAACACCTCCCATTGGAATTGAAAGCATTGGACTATTCAACACATATTCCCCCATGGTTAGATTGATATTATGAAATTTTCCAGAGAAATTTATATTTCCTCCATTTGCAACCATCACTTGACATTCTGGTGTTGGGTATAAGAAACAAATCAATTCCTTGGCTACCTTACAATGAATAAAATTATGGGTACTACCCGAATCAATCAACACTATTACCTTTTTCTTCTTGATACATCCTTCTATCTTGAGAGTTTTAGGAGTGGTAATATCTACCAATGCATTACACGATATGGTCAGACTCATTTTTTATTCTTATAAGGTTGGTTCCTGGTGTATATCCTCTTCTTTTGAAGTTTCTTGTTCATTTTCTTCTTCCTCTTCACAATCTATGTAAAATAATTTTTTCTCATCACACTTATGACCTTTAGTGTATTTTCTATCACAACTATAGAAAAGCCCTTTTTCTCTTTTCTCTTCCAATTGTTGTGGTGTCAACCTTGTAGGTTGTGGAAGTCTAGGAGTAGTAGCACTTCCATCTTTATAGATGTGAGTGATAGGCTTCCTTGTCACCACAATTTTACATTCAATTTTTCTTTCCAATCTGAATGCCTTCTCCAATGAATCAGGTTCTCAAACATGAACTTCATGTTGGATGCTATCCTTTTGTGTCCCTATGAAGACATCAATCTGTGTTCTCCTAATTATTAGTTATCCTTTTATACTAATTTTTAAGTCTTCAATGCCCCACCACCTAGAACTTTGCTCTGAGATTTATTTCAATAAAAGAAGGTGTTTTCTGTATCCTCATATAATGTGCTATTATTTCCTCCCAGAAACTTATCATAAGGACAATTTTTTATGATCAAATCCATCGTATACCATACAAATGTATTTGTCTCAAATGTGCTGCAATGCATCTTTTATGTGTTTTTAGATCATTATTATGACTGCAAAATATTGCTCCATCTGTAGTATCCATGTTATTAAGATCCTTGCCATCAAAATTCCTCTACATCCATCTTCTTTTAAATTATGATGTCTTTCCATCCTAATATTGAGTTTATAAAATCACGATTAACATTTATTTTTTTCTCATCATGAGTTTCCTCTACTATCTTTTCACCATTAGGAAACATTTCTTGTATCAACTTTGTCAAACCTTATATGTCTGCTTTTAGATCATTCTTCATTTTTTTCATGTTGTCTTTCATTTTTTCTTCCATGTCATCCATCTTAGTTTCCATGCCATCCATCTTAGCTTCCATGCCTTTCTTCAAAACTTCCATTTCATTTTTTGTTTCTCTTTGCAAGAGCGACATTTGGTGCACTTTCTCTTGTAATTTCGACATGTCATGTTGCAGTTCTTCATCTTCATGAGCCATAGTAGAGATTTCTAAAGGCTTAATGGTTATTGAATTATTTTTAGGAGGCATTTTAGAACACAATATTGATATATATTCTACAATATGCCCTTGGAATCAATTCAAACTGATTTTTCACACAAGACTTATGCAATTCAAAGAAAAAAAATACACACCTTCTTCTTGCTTTTAAGGAGCTCGATATTGAAATTGTATTATCCCTATAATTGTGGATTCCAAATATTTGAAATTTGGCCCTGTAGTATCCCTCTGAAGCTTCTTTCAAATGCCACATGTCTGACTTGATTTGGATTCTTCAAGACAAAGTTATGCCCAATCTCCCACAATGACCTAATTATGGACTAGTTCAGTAGAGCGAACTTATACAACATGCCACGTGTCACTATTTCCTCCTTCGGCTCTAAAATTAATACAAAGGAAACTAAAGTACATGCAATTGCGGTCACATTTTATAGAATTCCAATCTGATGCTCAGAGAGAGAGTTATGACGATTTTCCCACAGTCACCTCTTTGAAATGAAATTTTGGAGCCTGAAAAAACCCTAACTTCCACAGATCATAGCTCCGAAAATTTTACGAACCAAGATCTGAAATTTTACAGGATGTTCCTCAGGATTGCGGCTTTTCTCTGTAAATATTTCAACTTCTGAACCTTCGTACAAAGAAATTTATAGTGCACATGACACGATGACCTATTTCAAGTGCAATTCAAGAGCTTGAAAAAAACCCTAACTTCCACAGATCATATCTCCAACAATATTGCGAACCAAGATCTGAAATTTGTACACGACATTTCTCGAGATTTTGGCTTCGCTCTGTAAAAATTTCAGCTTCTGAACCTTCGTAAAAAAAAATTTATAGCAAAAATTCCACTATGGCCAGTTTGGAAAAGCGAAACCCTAGAATCCAAAGCTTTGATACCAAATGTTATGAAACTAGCTTCAAAAATAGAAGAAAAGAGAGATCAACACCTTAGAAATCATCCACTTCAAGGGGGAAACCTCCAATACATTACATAAATGAACAATTTTGAAATGATACAAATTACAAAACCTCCTTTCTATATATAGGAGTCCATGGGGCCACAATGTAATCCTAGCCAACCTAACAATAATAATTTAAGGGCACAATAATAACAATATGGGGGTTACAGGGTTACAACAATAAAAATAAGGGGGTTACACTAACAACAATAAGGGACTACACTAGTAATATAGGGACCTAACAAAACGTATGATCACAGAAGTTAGAGGCTGGTATAATTCAACCTAGTCAAAGTTATTTCTCTGCTCTAGTAGTATTGGTGCACAAGAAGGATGGATCATGGTGCATGTGTCCGGATTATAGTGAGCTCAATATGCTCACTATTAAAGATAAATTTCCCATTCCCGTGATTGATGAATTATTGGATGAATTACATGGCACAGTTTATTTTACCAAGTTAGATCTTCGTTCAGGATATCATCAAATTAGAATGAAGACTGAAGATATTCGAAAACAAAATTTCGAACTCATGAGAGTCATTATGAATTTTTTGTCATGCCTTTTGGCCTTACCAATGCACCTTCTATATTTCAAGGATTGATGAATTCCATTTTCAAACCCTTCCTTAGAAAATATGTGCTAGTATTTTTTGATGACATACTAATCTATAGTGGGTCTTGGAAGGATCATGTCCAACATGTTGACAGGGTGCTCAAACTATTGGAGGAGAAACAATTATATGCAAAAACATCCAAATGTTTCTTTGGAGTACAAGAGGTGGAATATCTGGGTCATATTATATCTCACGAGGGTGTTAAGGTAGACTCTAACAAAATTAAAGCCATTAAGGATTGGAAAGTCCCCACAACCATAAAGTAACAAGGTACTTCTTGCCAATCTTATAATATCTAAGTTTATAACAGAATACAGAGAATAAAAATACCTTCAACAACATTATTGAAGAAAGATGTATTTTCATGACCTTTGATCCTTTGAAGCAAATAAGGCTCTTGAACATCTTTTTAAAGAGGTAATAAAATGCAAGACTAGTCTTAGCTATGCCAGATTTACAAAACCTTATCAAAATGTGATGCCTCAAGAAATGGAATTGTGTTGTTTTCATACAAGAAGGAAGACGATTGTCTTTTGAAATAACAATAAAAGTAGAAATTATTTACAGAAGCTATTGTGAGAAGGAAATGTTGGCAATACTGTACGTATTTTAAGAAATGGTAGACCTTACCTAATGGGAAGTACAATTAAGCTAAAAATCAATGATACCTAAAAAACTTTTGAACAAACACTATCTTCATAGAAGGTGCTGGTCACAAAGATGTTGGGTTATGACTTTGAAATAATCTACAAAAAAGGAAAGCTTAATGTTGTTGCAGATGCACTCTCAAGAAAGAATGAAGAGGTGGAAGCATTGCTTTGTGCCATTTCTATTATCCAACCGTATTGGATAACCGAAGCAAGAGATGAATGGAAGAAGGACAAAGATGTATGGACACTCATTCAGAAGTTGCAGCAAGATCCTAGTACATCTGATACATTTAGTTGGAAAAATGATTCCTTATGGTACAAAGATCGCTTATATCTTTGTAAGAATTCCCAACTAAAACAAAAGATTCTTTTGGAATTGTACACTTCTCCTTTAGGAGGACACTCAAGATTTTTAAAAACTTACCACAGGGTGAAGAAAGAATTTTTTTGGGATGGCCTTAAATCTGATATTCAAAATTTGGTGGCGGAATGTTTGGTTTGCCAGCAGAATAAAGTGGAAACAATTAAGACCCCAGGACTTCTACAACCTTTATCCATTCCAAGTCAACGTTGGGAGGAGATTTCAATGGATTTTATCACAGGTTTACCTAAGTCCGAAGGAAAGAGTGTCATCATGGTGGTAGTTGATAGACTACTGTATAAATACTTTTGCATTATCTCATCCATTTAAAGCCAATACAATTGCTACTGCATTTATGGAACAATTCAAAAGCTACATGGAAACCCAAAAATTATTGTAAGTGATAGAGATCCCATTTTCACGGGAAATTTTTTGACGAAATTATTTTCTTTTCTTGGTACTCAATTAGCTCATAACTCATCTTATCATCCTCAATCTGACGTGAAAACTGATATAGTGAACAAATGTTTGGAAGGATATCTTCGTTGTTTTTAATCTAATAAACAAACACAATGAGTCAAGTGGTTACCTTTGGCTGAATGGTGGTATAACACTTCCTTCCATACTGCAGCAAAAATGACCCCATTTATGGCACTTTATGGATATAATCCACCGTCTATCACATCATATTTAAGAGAAAATTCTAAGGTAAAGTAGTGGAAGATCCCATCGAGCATCAACAACAAGTTCTCCAACCCTTAAAGGATAACCTCAACTTGGCACAAAATCGAATGAAACAACAGGCAGATCAACATCGCAGTGACAGAAGTTTTGATGTAGGAGACTGGGTATTTTTACAGCTACAACCATACAAAAAAAATTCCCTCAAGCAAGCTAAGAAGGATAATAAATATTCACCAAAATACTATGGTCCTTACAAGGTGTTGCAAAAGATTGGTACTATGGCATACAAATTAGTGCTTCCTGCTTCTTCACGACTGTATCCAGTTTTCCATGTTTCATGCTTAAAGAATGTTATAGGTGACAAAATTCTAGTTCAAATAATATTTCCAGAACTTGATGAGGAAGGAAAAATCATATTCGAACCTGAAACAGTCATGAAAACAAGAACTCGACAGCTACAAAATCGATCAATTTCAGAGTGTCTCATTAAGTGGAAGAACTTACCCACTGAAGATTCTACATGGGAGGATGATACTTTTATAAAGAAGCATCCAGAGCTACTCAAGCATTGAGGACAACACTTTTTTGAAGGAGAGGGGCATGTTAGGTCCCCATATTACTAGTGTAGTTCCTTATTGTTATTAGTGTAGCCCCCTTATTGTTATTGTTGTACCCCTGTAACCCCCATATTGTTATTATTGTTCCCTTACATTATTATTGTTAGGTCAGGTAGGATTATATTGTGACCCCATGGACCCCTATATATAGAAGGAGGTTTTGTCATTTGTATCATCCAAGAATTGTTCATTTATGTAATGTATTGGAGGTTTCCCCCTTGAAGTGGCTGATTTCTGAGGCGTTGATATCTATTTTCTTCTATTTTTGGAGCTAGTTTCACAATAAAACTAGTGAGATCATTTCATCAACCCTCACTAATACTACTTTAAGTTTGTCCAAATTGCAGGTTTCTCTAGAAAATGTATAGTCACAGCTCAAATTAGAGAAGGTGTCTTCATTTGCAAAGGACACAAGAATAAAGACTCTAGAAGACCTAGTGGTGAAGATTGGATATGATCCATCTAATGTGAATGCTATTGAAGATATCCTCAAGAAGAAAAATGCTGACATAGTAGCATTGAGAAAGCAATTGAAAATCCAGCTACAGAAGATCCTTTGGCAAAGGATATTGAATAAAATGATACTCAGAAAATAGATATGATGAAGATGATAATGGAGCAGAATTCTCAAATCAAGAAGATGGAGTCATAATTAGAAAAAATGATTCAGGAAAAAGAGCTAGTAGAGAAGACATTCAAAGTTCCTCTAGAAGCAGTGCCTTTAGCAGTTGTCCCTACAACTAAGCCTCCTACACCAAGTTCTACAGATGGAGCTGAGAAACTCACTCAGGTAGTCCAGAATATGTAAATTCAAGAGGAAGAAATAAAGAAGTTACAAGATCAAATAAAGTTGCTACAATTTCATAAATCCAGAGATGATAGCTCACATGCAGCTGAAGCACAGAGGTCTAAAATGTTGATTGACAGGTTAAAAATGGATCAATGGGATTCAACTATTGGAAATACCTTGGTCCAAGTGAAATAAAAAATATGGGAAGACATCAGAGAGTCCATTTGTGAGATCTAGCCAAGTGTGAAAATCATTTTTTAACAAAAAGAGTTGATTCAGAAGGAAAATGAGGCCATTTCAGCAATCAAAGAACAGCTAGGAGATAAACCAGCTATAGCAAACAACATCATTAAATTTCTAAATTTGAAGAATAGGTTGAATTGGATGAGATTGTAATATATGACAGAACAGAAACAATCCTGGAAGTAAAAAGGGTTCTTACAAAGAAGAATTTGATTCTTCAACTTGAAGAAATTTTTACAGTTTAGAAGTTGCAGTTCAAAGATCTTTCAGCAGAATTTAACCCTTGACACAGACATGATTTCCATCCTTTTTTGTAATCAAAGATAAATTAATGACCAGAGAAGATTATGGAAGAAGACTTGAGGAAGTTGCCAGGGACACTGCCAAATTATCAAAAATCAATGGTTCAATGAGAGGAAGAGAATTATTGCAATCTTTGACCAATGACATCTTCATTCAATATGAAATCCAACATGTCTTTGTTGTAAATCCAACTTTTTCCAAATACACTGAAGCTAATGAAATTTACTGTGGAGTAATTAAATTAGTTATCCCTGAAGAAGAGCGCTGGGAAAAGTTATGTGAATTTTAGGAGTAATTGATAAAAGTGGAAAATTCAATTTTGACAGATCAACAGTCAACAGATAGACAACACAACCCATGATTCTCTTCTTCAACAATAGATTTTAGTTACAGTCAATAACAGCACAACATATTCAATTTATTTTCCATTATGCAGTTAGAGTTACTTAGCTAATAAAGTGCTATCGGTTGGATAGCCTTTAATGTAACAATTATATTTCATTCTTCTATATATACTTCGATGTACGAAGTGTTTCTGTTGGATAATTGAGTTCTGAAAATTCTGTGTATTTTTGTGGAACTGTTATTAATGAAAATCAAGGAGTTTGCTGCAATTGTGTGAGATTAATGTGGTATTTTATTAAGCATTGTGCCTTTCTTTGTTAATTCATTTCCATTCCACATTCAGTATAAAATCTTATTCAGTTTATAAGCATAAATTAGTCAAATGCGTTGTTTATTAATATTTTAGCAAAGTGTCTTTCTTCTAATGAATGAATTCATGTAAAAATGCTCATTCAGACTTCTCTCTTTTCTACCAGTATACATCAAATGACAAATCAAATGTGCTTAAATAGATTTCCTATCTTGCCTTGCTTATTTTTCTACAATATAGTCTTTGAAATCAGTTATAGCTTTCACTGATTATAAATTTTATCCAAAAAACAAAAATTAAACAAATTCTAAAACAAATTGATCTATATCTAGCCTAAAATCTAGTACTCTGCCCTAAAATTGAATAATTAAAAAGTGACACAGAGATATCCCTGTCTGGTTAGGTAGGGCTAGCTTCCTAACTAAAAGTTGGTTTGTGGTTACCTTTCTTCACTCCTAATTTCAGCCTAGGAAGTTGGGGAGAGTGATAACATTTTTGGTGCCGTTGTCAGGGAATGAATGTTAAATATTCCCTAGGAAAGACTTTTTGAATAGGCTGAAGTCAAAACCTGAGCCAAAACAAATAATTTTCATCTTAAGTTGGCTCCTAAAAGATATACCAGATCAAACCATGACCCTAATCCATCACCCTTTATATATAATCCTAAAAGTATTCTGAGAAAATAGAAGACTAAGTCTTGACAATCAGGAAGAGTTTTTCCTCCACTAATTAAATCAAATTCCCTGCCTACGATATTTGTCACTGAAGATTTGGATCTTTCTCCATCACCTGAAAAATATCTAATTAGAACCAAGTCTGAAACTTTTCTCTCATAAACTACTTTTTACCCTTTTTATTGAGTCCTTTTCACCATTTTCTGAAACCTTTGAGTTTGAAACTGATACTGAATTTTGGTCTAATTTCCATAAACTTAAGGGCTTAGTTGAAAATTTTCAAGAAACCACTGAAAAAACCTATTTTCAATATCAGCAACATTCTTTTGGTACTTCTTTTACCTCACCATCTCATACAGCCACATTCCATCCTTACCTTTGCAAAATTTTATTCAATCCACACCACAATTCACACCTCCACCACCTCCTCTATTAATCATGGCCAGATTTGCTCCACTGATTCTACCAAGTCAACTTACTGCTTTACCTCAAAATTATGGTCATAGGCTGCCTTTATTTGATGGAACATCAGAAATTATAGCTAATCAGCATGTGCCTAAAGTAACTAATTTTATAGATCTTGAAGAAATAGATAATGAAGATGCTAATATGCCTATCATTGCTCAAATATTTTCTGGAGAAGTAAAGAAATGGTTTCGCTCTCTTGGGGCTGGTATAATTGGTTCTTCACAACAGCTAATTTATTCATTCATGGAAAAATAGGAAGAGAAGAAAAATGCATTGCAAATCCTAGCTGAATATAATGCACTGAAAAGGAATACAAATGAATTTGTCCAAGAATTCACAGCTAGATTCAATTTCTCGATAATATCAAGCCTCCCCCATGTCTTTATTTACTCCATTACCCTGATGGTTTTGACCCTGACATGGCCTATCAATTGAGGGAAATAAACCCATCAACTTTGGAGGAGATGCAAAGAAATGCAATGAGTGTAGAGGCCAATCTAAGTATTAAAAAATATAAAGTCAAAATAGAGAAAAGAGTCACAATAAAAGAAGAAACGTCTACTTCATCAGAAGGAAAAATTTACACTTTGATTAAAGCTATGGAAAAAATGATGGATAAGATATCTAGTGCTCACAGAAAAGTTGAGCCTTCTATAAGAAATCCCAATTTCAGGGGGAAAAATCAACAACCCCAATACAAGCTTAAACAAAGGGAACAGAGGGGTCAAAATCCACAAAGTCAATAGCAAGTCAGAACACCTTTCCAGCATAATTATACTGAAGGCCTTGATGAAGATGATGAAGAAGAAATTTATGGAGAAAACCATCTATTTGATTAAAATCAACAAGCTTTTTTCCTCACTGAAGAAGATCAATATTTTGCAGAAATTTTTGCATCAGAAGACCAAAAATATGCCATGTTAAATGAATTTTTAATGTGTACTAAATATTATCAGAGAGGTTATCAAAATTCCCTCACACAAGTTCAAAGACAGTATGGTTTGAGGGGAAGAAATGTTCCCATAGTTTCCAATCAAAAGAGACAAAACTCTCAAACTAATACTCAATAAAAAGAAGTTGTTGCATCAGATAGAGGCAAAGAAAAAGAACCTGTTTCTTCTACTTCTCCTAAAGCTAATGAAGCATCCACTAGCAATCAA
Organism: Pinus albicaulis; assembly: GCA_034641835.2. Lineage (NCBI taxonomy): Eukaryota > Viridiplantae > Streptophyta > Pinopsida > Pinales > Pinaceae > Pinus > Pinus albicaulis. The sequence goes on from CM076580.1 coordinate 548,747,034, forward strand.
AGAAAAGACCAAGAAGTTCAAGAAGGGGGGCAAAAGAAAGATTCTTCATCCAAAGAATTGCCTGAAAAAAAGGACACGTCACCAAAAGAGGTAGAAAAACATGTTGCTCAATTTTCCCTTGAAAATGAAATTTCTAAATTGAAGGTCTCTATTCCTTCGACTGAGATAATGAATAATTATCAATATAAGTTTCAAGTTACTAAGTTGCTTAGAGTTGATCAAACATCTGATATGGTTAATTTGAGTGAAGACCATCCTGAGCTTCTTTTTGGTCTTGTTGTTGATGGAAAATCAGAAGATAGTGAAGTTCCTCCCTTTTACTTAAGTCTCAAGATCCATGATTTTATTCTTCACAATGCTGTAGCATCCCACAATATCATGCCTAAAGCCATTATGGACAAGTTAGGGCTAGAAATCACAAGGCCTTACCATGACCTCTACTCATTTGATTCAGAGAGAGTGAAATTTCTTGGTCTTATCAAATATTTAGTGGTCTCATTAGAACAAATTCCAGCCAAGAATGTCCTCATGGATGTTGTTGTGGCTGATATCCCACCTAGGTATGGAATTCTACTTTCTAGATTATGGGGAGCAAAGCTGAAAGAGACTTTGCAGCTTGAATTTTCATATGCAACCATTCCTATTTTTGGACAATTCAGGAAGCTTTACAGAGAAAGTAAGATGAAGTATATGATCTGTATCAAAGAAAGGCATAAAAATCACCCCATTCATGTTGTAAATATAGATTTAGAGTCTTTTATTTTATTTAATGAAGAATGCTCAGGAGCATATTCAGAGTTTTTGATTGAAGAAAAATTAGAAAATTCAAAAAATTCAGATTCTATTTTAGAATTGGCAAAAACAGAATTTTTTAAATCAGTGCCAAACAGTTTGGAACTGAAAACATCTTCTCAAGAAGAAAACAACACAACAGTAGAAAAAATAGATATTTTGAATACAGCAGAGGTATGTCAAACATAAATTAAAAATCAGCCATCTGATTTACATCTTCTGAATGAAGAAAATAGTCTTTGGACAATGGATTTTGATGGAGCCATGGGCAAAGAAGGTGCTGGTATTGGAATATGGATTCACAGTCCAATCAATCAATCATTGTATATCCCTCCAAATGTTATGATTTCTTCCTATAAACTAGCATTTGACTGCACAAATAATGAAGCTGAATATGAAGCCTTAATTCCTGGTCTAAAAATTTTGAAAAATCCTGGTGCAAAGAAAATTTTTGTATATGGCGACTCTAAGTTAGTTATCAAGCAAGTTAAAGGAGAGTATCAAGCCAAACATCCCAGAATGAGATCTTATAGAAATGCAGTCGTAGATATCCTAAAAACATTTCCAGAATATACTATGTCATTAATTCCTAGAAACAGTAATGTTATTGCTAATTCTTTGGCCACTTCTGCTAGTATGTTCAAAATTCCTTTGTATCCAAACAAAAAATATGAAATAAATTTCAAACACTGCCCTATTGTCCCTGAAAATGTTCAATATTGGCAAGTGTTTCAAAATGATGAGAAAATAAATAACTTCTTGTAGACAGAAGAAGAATTCATAAATGTTCAAATAAATGACCAAGAAATTCATGATACAGAGATGAAAGTACTACAACTTAAGCATAATTCTATTCCAAGAGGTTTAGTACCTTTGGAAGAACTTTTTGACCAGGATGATGTTGCAAGGAAGCCTTCTATGTCACCAACAGAGGTGGGAGTAGAAGATTTAAATATTGGCACTTTAGAGAAGCCAAAGATGGTGAATATTTCCAAATCCCTGAGTCCAGAAATGAGAGCTAAGTATGCAGTACTTCTATCTCAATTTTTAGATGCTTTTGCTTGGGAATATTTAGATTTGAAGGTCTATGATAAAATAATTATTCAGCGTGCTATTCCTTTGAAGCTGGATCAAAAACCATTTTGCTAGAAGTTGAGAAGGATGAATCCTAAATTGCTCTCTTTTATTCAGAAGGAAGTTAAAAGATTATTCATTGCTGGAATAATAGTTCCTATTAGATTCTCTGTCTGGATGTCTAATCTAGTATGTGTGAGAAAGAAGACAGGAGAAATAAGGTTGTGCATTGATTTTAGAAATCTGAACAAAGTATCTTTAAAAGACAATTATCCACTACCAAAAGTGGATCATATTCTACAAAAGGTAGTTGAATTGATCTGGGTAAATTTTTGATACCCTTTTAACCAAGACCTTTTACTTCTGCTGAGGTGTTTGAATTACAATTTATCAAAAGAATTAATGAACACATATGTAGATATAATTAAGAGGAAAACATGTCGACAATCATACGACAAAATTCAAGACATTTAATAATGGAGTTCCTCAAGTGTGGACTATGTCTCTAGGCCTCGGTGTCTCAATGGTGTTGGTCGCTTCATTCAATGTTGTAATTGGTGATAATGTACATGGATCCTTTTGACTTGTCATACAAAGAAAATACCTCAACATGAGTGGAAAAGTCTCTCCACGAAACGCTCTATTACAAGGAACTCTCACTCATCACAACCTCCTATCAGCATGACAACTTCACACACGGTGACAAAGAGTATCCCGCCATCAAGGCAACAAAGGGATCTCACAACATGAATCACCATCCATGATAAATACATACCACATCAATACACATAAAGATTCTACATCTTACATTAGCAAGAATCAACAACAACAAATAAACATGAAGAATCTGCATCATACATCAAGCAGGAATCGACATGACATAAAGCATCCTACAGCAATAATCAATGAAGTACATGGAAGCAACTCTAATGTTGGCTAAAGAATAGGCTTCTCAATCATTGTATCTGAATGCACCATCGCAAACGTGGTGTCGAATGGAAATAAATTGACTATCCACATGCTAAAATCTAACATCGTCATCCCATGCTTGGAAAATGGTCGAAAAATATAAGGCTTAGATGGGAAATCTAACTACACCGCTAGATTCATGTCGCCGAGAGTGTAGGATCGACTATCAATTTTCTGAATTCTAACATTGTTGAAATTTGGTCCATAGGGAATCTTTTAGATACCCCTTAGATTCCTAAAGGATGTTACTACATAGGGAATCTGGAAATATGCAACTCAAAACAGGAATCTGATCTCACCATTGAGATCCATATGAAATTTTGAGAAGAATTAGTATAAATTTCACCTCATTCTGACTCCGGTGAATTTCAGCCTCTAAGGAATCTAGAAGATTCCCTCAAGATTCTTGAATATTCTCTTCCACTAGGAATTTTCAAAACCACTGCTCAAAAGGTGAATCTAACCTTGCCATTTTGTTCCTTGCGAAAATCTAAGAAAAATGACTATAAAATTGAATGCATTCTGACAAAAATAATTTTTACCTCCCAAAGAATCTTTGGGCATTAAAGGAATATTCTTTGTCTCGAACTACATGCCACCATTCTTCCTCCTCTGCCTCGAATTACATGCCCGGGTCTGGCCCGACCTACCTTCTCTTTGCTCACGGCTCCATTGGCCTCCATGTGCCCTCATCTCTCATGTATTCTTCATCATTCTCTATGGTTTCCTTGAACCATTTGAATGGCATTTTATAACAATGTGTGAGGATGAATAAGACAAAGTGTGAGGATGGCACAGTGGTTGGCATAATCATATTAAGACAGTTGTTGTTGGGAGGTTTTGAGTTCAAATCCCATTGATCCCAATATTTTTTTAAAGCCCAATTTTATTTTTAATATATTTTTTTCAAACTATATAATATATGGAACTCGTATCTCCATATTGTAATGACTCCCAAAAACAAAAAAATTGAATTTTTGTTTAATATGGAATTTAACCATATTTAATATGAATTTTTTACATAACAATTTACCATATTTAAATTGATTTTGATTGTTTAATAACTATATTTAATATATAGTTATTTTTTTAATGATTTTTTGGTTTTTATGTGGGAAATTAAATATCATTTTGTTTTGTCTTTTCTGCAGGGGAAAGGAGCCAATGGAAGAGCGCCATGTGTCAACAGCTGAGGGGTTTTCCATGTGGGTCCCACGTGCTTACTGGGATGCCATGTGGCATGTTGTGGGCCCCACTTCCCTTGCCTTAACAAAGCTTCAAATTGCTCTAACTTTCTCATACGAGCTTTGATTGATGCGGAATTCACATCATTGCGTTCAGGGCAACGAGCTATTTAATCTGAATCTAAGTTTGTCATCTTCTTGTCACTTTGTATTTCTAGCTTTCATAAGCCCTCTTTGTTCTGTGTGTGTCTCTGGAGCCACCTGGATCAATCTTCCCCACTTAGGAGCTTTTGGTCCTCCAAAAGCATCAATGATAATCTGCAACTGTTGTGTACTCTATCTGCACTACAAGTGTCCTAAAAGGTCATTGTTCCTTCTTCTTCACCTTTTTCCTTCGGAGCCATAAGCGATGAACCGACACCTACATCCCCTGAAAACCTGTAGTACAATCTCCTTGCAAATTACATGCTCAAATATGACCAACTATGACCCCAAAATTTCCATACTTTCCACGAGTTTATAGCACATACTCGTTGGTCAATCTTACATCAAAATGGAATCAATAATACCTCAGCTATCAACACAAGGCCAAAAACATCATTGTTTCTTAACAAGTGATAGAAAAACACATCATCACTTTTACATAAAGAAATGCAACACATGGTTTACAAAGAAGGCCATTACACACTACCACATCTAGAAAAACCATCTCTCACATATCAAAGTGAATGGTTCATCTCCCTATGGCGCACTTGCTTGTCGAATAATTGTTTCAACTAGTCCATGCACTGATGCTTCGTCCTTAAGGTGTTGTTATCGATGGAGCCTCGAACACGTGGATCTTTGATGGCCACTTTGGTTGTAATGGTTGCAAAAGGTATTTTTCCTCTAGACCTTCTTAACCAATTTCTTTTTCTGCTGTGGAGAAGGCTTTTCATGCCTCATCCTCCTTTGTGATGCCATTCTTTTCCAACATTCAGCAATGACATGGTTATGTAAACCACAAAAATGAAAAGTTTTCTTATGCCATGATTTACGTTCATTATTAGCAACATGTTTATAATCAAAATGAACTTGAAAATATCGAGACTTGTTATATCTTCCCTGGTGGCCTCTGGTGCGATCATGGTGATGAGAGCTTGTCTCAACTCTTCTATTGTGACATGCAATCCCATGGGACGATGATGAAGTTTTCCCATCATTCTTTTCCCCTAACGAGGTTAGCAATGTATGTTTTCCTTTGATGTCCTTATGGTGATGAGAGCTTGCCTCAACCCTCTCTCTGCGATATGTGTCATCATAAGATGATGGTGAAGTGTTTCCATCATTCTCTCTCCTCGACTGATCCAAAAGGACCTTCGCACATGAAAAGAGCTTAGTGCCATGTTGATTTGAAGTTGGTGACAAGTATTTAAGTGGGTGAAATTATGCTTATGAATTTAATTATGCATTTTAAAAACCTAAAAATATTTGATAAGGGAATTAATAATTTATTCTGTCTCATTGTATAAAATAAATTGGGTAAAATAAAATAAATAAATAAAATAAATAAAATAAATATAAATAAATAAAAAATAAAATAAATAAATAATAAAATAAAATAAAGAAAGGAAACTATATATATATATATATATATATATATATTATGTAAGCCAGGAGAGGACAAGAGAAGACAGGAGAGAATACTTAGCCATTAAGAGCCATAGTGCTTGGCTAATTCTTGGCCAGAGAGCTTGAATTTAATAAATATTACTTTGACAAAGGAATATAGAGGATTTGCATTCCAATTGAAGCAAATCCTAAGATGTAGCCCCAGAGAGATGGATGGGTGAACTTTGTTAAAAATTGGTTGTCTCTCCCTTACGTGCGTGTTTGCGCTTCTTGATATGTTAAGTTCAATTAGTTATGTGTACGTGTTATGCACTCTAATCGATGGACTAACATGCTCATTTAAGCCTATATAATACATAGTCAATTAAAAGATATTAATATTGTACACCATGGTTAGACTAGTACTCGACCCGTGATCGAATCAAGTGGTATCGAAGCAAGTGAATACTTTGTAGGATGGGCGGAGGATCCAAGCACACTAAAAGACTGCAAGAGTTGCAAGAGATAAATGAAAGCCCTTCAAGCCGAAAATGCAGAATTACGAAGACTATTGCTCGATAAGCAGGAGCTTCAAGAGATGCTACGATCCAAAGAGGAGTTATTGTCTAAATTGCAAAAAGTTGAGACGACAAAGGGTGCATCTCAAATTGAGGTATATGATATCACTTCACGTTATGTTCTTTCTCAATATGAAACTAATGTTGGCATGAAAATCCTCACAAAGATGGGGCCATCCATGCTCTATTCACCTCGTAGCCATTCCACACTTTGTGACATGATTCATATGTAGGTCCTTTCCTCAGCATTAAATGCTTCTTCTTCCACGCACGGGCTGAAACTCCATAAGTTCATTGAGGACATGATATGTATCAACCTCCCATTTTTTTTATGTTGCATACAATTTCAAATAGCAACTACGACTTCTCAGGCTTCTCGAGTTGAATACAATCTCGGGAATCTCCTCACTTTCTCTGCCATGAGGGAGACTGGATAGAAGCCCACACAAAACTAACCAATATTTTTCACATCTGCATTGGATTGTAAAGCCTCCATACTCGGAGTGTGATGAATCGCTACCTTTTGGCGTATCTACAAGTCACCGAATACACTTCACCAGAGAAGGCGAGAGCCATATAAGAATTAAACAAGATCTTCTTCATTTTCTAGGGATCACTGCACCTTGGTGCGCATGATGTTCCTAGTTTTTTTTATGACCAATATGATCAAAATGCTATTTCTGTAGTAAAAATGATTAGTTACAGAAATCTAGTAGCAAAAAATGTAGGTGTGGCGGGGAAACTTGAGGGCATTGCTAAGGCTCCATTCGAAGACATTTGTCTCCCAAATGTTACTATAACTATGGCCAAGTCCAAAAATTATCCATAGAACTGCAATTATATTCATGTGTTCTCGAATGATGTTCTCCATATCCATGTAGCCTTCTCCAATAAAAACTAGCAGTAGGGAATGCACTCTATACCAATCCTCAAAAACTTGGTACCACTTCGTTGCATCCTGGTTCGAGGATTTTTCCTGCGGGTGGTCTATTGCATGTGTGCAGAGGAATTTAACGTAGCATGCGATCATTCTTCTCTCATCATTTGTGGCCTCCAACGGCTTCTGATATCAGTATATATTCATGCATCTCGTAGCTTCGGTGTCCATACAAGCCATTGCAGATTTAGCATCTAGAATTCCCTCTTGTTGTTATGTGTGCTTATGTAGATGCGATAAACTGTGCTGGCATGAAATTTGATAGCGTAATTCGTAAGTTTCTTAAATGGTTTTCATCTACCTGGTGAAGCTCAATAGATTGATCGAATTATGGAGAAACTTGCAGAGCAGTGCGGTATTGTTAGAATAATCTAGGACTCTTCAAGAATGTTAATACAGCTTATGGCTTCCTCCCTAAGCGTTACTGAAAAGACATGGTTCATGAGCGTTGCTGAAAATCCATGGTCATTGTTATTGCAAGGAACTTGTACAGGGTCCCTGAGATACTCTCGGCCTGGGATCTGGAACTTGCTTTTGCAGAGCATCAGGGGAAGTACATGCCCGCAATAGTCAAAAGGCTTGTTAGAGCTTGATTATTTTCTATGGGCTAGAAAAGGAATTGATATCTTTATGGACTATGTTTTAAATATATTTGAAGTTATCATATTCATCTAGAAGAGCCTATATGTCGTCGAAAATCATGTTGATAGAGGAGCGATAGCTTTGGGTCCCCTAGTTGGTGCAAACGATGCTCATTGTTGTCGCCACATCATTACATGAAACGAAAATAGGGTGATCGCTATCTATGACTATCATTAACTATTTGATGACAACAAATTATTCGGGGAAAATAAGCATTGTTGGAATTAGCCATCCCACCGATGCGTTGTTATTAATGCCACCACCGACGCAGATTTCGTGGGATAATTTCTACCAAAGTTACGATGTTGTCGATTCTTTGGTCCCACTGGTTTGGACTACTTTTAGGTCTAAGGAAGAGCCTTGATTAGAAATATGGCTAGGAAAAAATCTGGAGATGCGGTTATCACATCCAAGTTTCATGTCTTGGAAGTGGACGACAATATTCAGGATCGAAAATTAATAGAAAAACTATTGGAAATCTCTTTATATACAGTCCCCATAGTTGATAGCGTAAGAAAAGTTTTACAACTCCTTGGACTTGAGTTCGACATGATGATCTACAACGAGGTCTCAGTGCCTGAGCATATGATGTTCGGGTCTACTGCAATTGACATCCATGGTGCTCTCTATGGAGAACGTGCCCTTCACCTGGTTCCACAACGACAATCTAGGCCCCGTCTTCAACGTGTTCTATCAGTGAATGCGTTACATTAAAAGAAGAAATGGAACATATCGATACAGTAAACGGTGACCGGTGTGTTTGAAAGATCTGTATGAACACCGACACTCTTACATTTTTATCATTTATATTCTCATCCCACCTAAATTTAAATGCAATTGCGAGATTGACTCCATCACAACTGTGGTTTATTGGGATTAGTTGATGAGCACAAAACCATAGGGCTCCTTAATGCCTCCAGTTGAACGCAGCAGAGGAGTTTAGTTTGAGTGCAACAAAAAGCAACATGGGGGCCTTCAGGTTAAATTCATTTTTATTTTTTTGTGCTTTGGTATGTGCTGTAGTGGAGGGATGGAGGCCATGGGTAAGAGATTCGGGTCTCAAATTCGAGATCTCCAAAAGAAATGATGGCTCATTGCAGATTGTTGAGCTCAATTATCTGGAGGATCTCCTCAGTGTTATGTCAGTGAATGCATAAGGAAGAGCAGCAGTCGAATTTTTTGTCTATTGCGTTTCAAGAAGGTGGAGTTGTTAACACTATTGGGTTTGTTACGTTCCTCTGCTGGGATTTGTTGTGTCAAGATCTCGCCTGCTCCAGATATTTTGGCTCAATTATGCTAGTTGTCTATGGATTGTGGCAACATTGTTAGAGATAGTGTGGTATTTTGAGAACGTGACCTGTGGTAAAGGAGTGTGCGAGCAGTGATCCCTAGAAAATGAAGAGGATCTTGTTTAATTCTTACATGGATCTCGCCTTCTCTGGTGAAGCATGTTTGGTGACTTGCACATACGCCAGAGGGTAATGATTCATCACACTCCAAGTTTGGAGGCTTTACAATCCAATGCAGATGTGAACAAGATTGGTTAGTTTTGTGTGGGCTTATATTCAGTCTCCCTCATGGCAAAGATAGTGAGGAGCATCTTGAGATTGTATTCAACTCGAGAAGCCTGAGAAGTCGTATTCACTATTCGAAATTGTGTGCAATGGAAAAAAATGGGAGGTCGATACATAACATGTCCTCCACCAACTTATGGAGTTTGAGCCCATGTGTGGAAGAAGAAGCATTTAATGCTGAGGAGAGGACCTACGTATGAATCACGACACAGAGTGTGGAATGGCTACCAGTTGAATAGAGAATGGATGGTGTTGAGATATTGTACGCAAGCATGGATTTTTATGGTGGGGTCCAACATTATTGATAGGGCTTTCAACCATGGTTAAGCGTTGAATTCGTGAATGTGGGTAAAAATGGTATTGTTAACAATTGGGGATTTGTTTTCTTTTCACCATTAACGCATTTTCACATTCCAAGTGAATATGATATATGGCACATTTTGAACAAGGGTGGAATTTTTTATTTTATTTTTTCACCATTTGTGCTCTTTTTATGTACACATTATGTAAAAGGGGGTTTAACAACTTTGTATTTTTTTCCCCTTTGTGCACATATTAGGCACATTAAATTACTTTTTAATTGCTATAGTTGCCATCATAGTTTGGCATCCAAAATTCGACATGTGAATTGTTGAATGTCATGTAAAAGGACATAGTTGCCACCACGAAAGTCATGATTTAAAGCTGATTAGGAAGCATTGTAAAAGGCATGTTTTAGCTACTCTTATGTGAGGGAGAGTGAGTGGCGTATTTTTACGCATTAAGCCTTGTTGGATTCTTTGTAATCAGGTTGAATGAGGCGATTTCCTAAGCTATTTTTTCATGTAAAATCTTGGAAAGTGCTCCAACATATGTAAACAGGTATGATCAGCTACAGGTTGCAGCTTTCGGTAGATGTGGGCTTTTTCATTCTGATTCTGAAGGACCGCGGTGAAGGAATCTTGAAGGAATGTGCCTTTTTAGGCTTTTGTGTTGTAGCAGTTGCAGGTGTTGCCATTATGTTCTAATTCAGAAGAACGTCGGGTGAAGGAGTCGTGATGGAAGGTGCCTTTCAGAGAAATTTGCATACAGTTGATGATGAATTGAAGCTGATACTTTTGGAGACCAAAAGTTTCTTTGTGGGGAGGTGTGATCCAAAAGGACCTTCGCATATGAAAAGATCTTGGCACCATGTTGATTTGAAGTTGGTGACAAGTATTTAAGTGGGTGAAATTATGCTTATGCATTTAATTATGCATTTTAAAAACCCATGCATTATTGATATAAATTAATAATTGTGAGAGAAATTTGTCTTACATTATTCATTAATGTAATTAGGGAAATTGGTTTTATGTGAGAAACCACCTCACACCAATTCTCTATTTTTTCTCAATTATAGGTTGAGAAAATCAAGGGCATGGTTGGAAAGTCTTTAAGTGGTTTTGTGACTTTTCCCAATTATGGGCTTGAGATAGTTGGAGGTCCTAGTTTCATGGACTTTGTTTTTCCTTCCTTGTAGTTAGGCCCTACAATTGTGGGTCTTGTAATTAATGCTCTTTGTTGGAGAGTGGGTGAGGAAAACTATATATACATTCCTTATGTAAGCTAGGAGAGGACAAGAGAAGACAGGAGAGAATACTTAGCCATTGAGAGCCATAGTGTTTGGTTAATGCTCGGCCAGAGAGCTTGAACATAAGAAAGTTGAGGATCTGCATTCCAATTGAAGCAGATCCAGAGATGTAGCCCTAGAGATATGGAGGGGTGAACTTCGTTACCAATTGGTTATCTCGCTCGTACGTGTGTGCTTGTGTTGCTTAATATGTTGAGTTTAGTTAGTTATGTTTATGTGTTTATACACTCTGATCGATGGACTAACATGCTCATTTAAGCCTATATGAGCCATAGTCAATTAAAAGATCTTAATATCATACGCAATGGTTAGAGTAGTACTCGACTCGTGATCAAATCATCGACGATTTCCACAATGTCGTGGAGGCTTTTGACATCTTCGAACATTAGCCTTTAGTGTATCTCAAACCTGTGTAATGAGGTCTCTACACAACCTCCAATAGATGAGTTATACCTTGGCCATGAATGCCAAGTCCTCCTCCTTTGTACCCCATCCTGGTAAGGAGTCTCATGTTGGTTCTTGTAATGGGGATCTCCACCTTTTGAACAGAAATGATAGCACATGAAGATGAAACTAAAGAGAAATCAACATTGTTTACCTCAGCTAATGAATTTGAAACAGGTGAAGAGGGCTTCTCTAAGCCTTCATTATGCTTCACTTCCTCCAAGGTGTCTGTCGCGGCTTGTAGTTGAAGTTGAAATTTTTGTTTCACCTCCTTCTCTTCTTGTAGAAGTGTCTTTAATACATCATGATCTGTTTGAATACTTCTGTCGTTGCACTTCAATTCCTCCAACACCTCTATCGTGGCTTGCAGTTGAAGTTGCAATCGATGTTTGACCTCCTTCTCTTCATGCAGGAGTGTCTTTAATACATCATGATCTGCTTGAAGTATTTTGTCGTTGCGCTTCAATTCTTCCAATGCCTCTATCTTGTCTTGCAATTCAATTTTCAATCGCTACTTTTCCTCCTTCTCTTCCTATAGGATTTCCTTCAATGCCTCATGATCTACTTGATGACTTTTGTCGTTATGCTTCAATTCTTCCAATGCCTCTGTCGTGGCTTGCAATTGAAGTTGCAATTACTGCTTGTCCTCCTTCTCTTTTTGTAGAATGGTATTTAATGCATCATGATATGTTTGAAGACCTCTATTTTTATGCTTGAATTCTTCCAATGCCTCTGTCGTGGCTTGCAGTTGAAGTTGCAATTGATGTTTGTCCTCCTTCTCCTCTTGTAGAAGAATTTTCAACTTATCGTTATTTGTTGTTTATTTCTCATAAGCTTCATACAACATGTTCGCTTTCTTGGAAACCCTGAGAATGGTCTCGTACATTTCTTTGACATCCTCCATTGCTGCACATTCAATGGTTCACACTTGCAGTCCACATCAGCAAGAAGACCGCTTTGATACCACTTGATCCGGGTAAATTTTTTATACCCTTTTAACCAAGACCTTTTACTTTAGCTGATGTGTTTGAATTAAAATTTATCAAAAGAATTAAAAAACATATATGCAAATATAATTAAGAGGAAAACATGTCGACAATCATATGACAAAATGAAAGACGTTTAATAACGGATTTCATCCAGTGTGGACTACGTCTCTGGGCATCAGTGTCTCGATGGTGTTGGTCGCTTCATTCAGTGTTGTAACTGGTGATAATATACATGTATTTTGTTGACTTATCATACAAAGAAAATCCCTCAATATGAGTGGAAATGTCTCTCCACGAGACATTCCATTACAAGGAACTCTCACTCATCACAAACCTTCTATCAACATGACAACTTCACACATGGTGACAAAGAGTATCCTGCCATCAAGGAAACAAAGGGATCTCACAACATGAATCACCATCCATGATAAATACATACCACATCAATACTCAAAAATATTATGCATCTTACATCAGCAAGAATCAACAACATCAAATAAACATGAGGAATCTGCATCATACATCAAGCAAGAATCGACATCACATAAAACATCCTACAACAATAATTAATGAAGTACATGGAAACAACACTTCATATACCTCAACTCTAATGTTGGCTAAAGAATAGGTTGCTCAATCGTTGGATCTGAATGCACCATCGCAAACGTGGCATCAAATGGCAAGAAATCAACTGTCCACATGCTAAAATCTGACACCATCATCCCATGCTTGGAAAATCGCTAAAGAATATAAGGCTTAGATGGTAAATCTGACTACACCGCTAGATTTTTTTTGCCAAGAGGTGTAGGATCGACTTTCACTTTTCTGAATTTTGACACTGTTGAAATTTAGGCCATAGGGAATCTTTTAGATCCCCCTTAGATTCCTCAAAGATGCTGCTCCATAGGGAATCTGGAAATCTACAACTCAAAACAAGAATCTAATCTCACCATTGATATCCTTACGAAACACTGAGAAGAATGAGTATAAAATTGACCTCATTCCAACTCCAACGAATTTCGGCCTCTAAGGAAACTAGAAGATCCCTCAAAATTCTTGAAGATTCTCTTCCACTGGGAATCTGAAAAATCATTGCTCAAAAGGAAAATCAAACCTCGCCATTGCGTTCCCTGTGAAAATCTGAGAAAAATGACTGTAAACTTGAATGCATTCTGACAAAAATAAATTTTACCTCCCAAAGAATCTTTGGGCATTAAAGGAATATTCTCTGTCTCGAACTGCATGCCACCATTCTGCCTCCTTTACCTCAAATTGTGTGCTCGGGTCTGGCCTGACCTGCCTTCTCTTTGCTCACAGCTCCATTGGCCTCCCTGTGCACTCATCTCTCATGTATTCTCCATCATTCTCCATGGTTTCCTTGAACCATTTGAATGGCATTTTATAACAAAGTGTGAGGATGAAAAAGACAAAGTGTGAGGATGGAACATTGGTTGGTATAATCATATTAAGATATTTTTTGTTGGGAGGTTTTGAGTTCAAATCCCACTGACTCCCAATATTTTTTTAAAGTCCAATTTTAGTTTTAATATAGTTTTTTCAAACTATATAATATATGGAATTCGTATCTCCATATTGTAACGACTCCAAAATACAAAAAATGGAGGTTTTGTTTAATATGGAATTTAACCATATTTAATATGATTTTTGTTACATAAAAATTTACCATATTTAAATTGATTTTGATTTTTTAATAACTATATTTAATATATAGTTATGTTTTAATGATTTTTTTTTATGTGGGAAATTAAATATCATTTTGTTTTGTCTTTTCTCCAGGGGCAAGGGGACGATGGAGGAGTGCCATGTGTCAACAACTGAGGGGATTACCATGTGGGTACCACGTGCTTACTGGGATGTCATGTGGCATGTTGTGGGCCCCACTTCCCTTTCCTTAATAAAACTTCAAAGTGCTCTAACTTTCTTATATGAGCTCAGATTGACACATCATTGTGATCAAGGCAACAACCTCTTCAATTTGAAGCTGAGTTTGTCATCTTCCTGTCACTTTGAATTTCTAGCTTTCATAAGACCTATTTCTTCTGTGTGTGTCTCTGGAGCCACTTGGATTATGGATCATATATAATTTCTTTGTTATATGGATATTCAGGATACAATCAAGTTCTTGTCCACCCAGATGATCAAGAAAATATAACTTTTACTCCACCTTGGGGTACTTTCAGGTATGCTAAAATGCCTTTTTGTTTGAAGAATGCAAGAGAAACTTTGCAAAGGGAAATGAATATTTCTTTTGCCAATGAAAAATATATTTTTTTAGTTATTTACCTTGATGATATCACTGTTTTCTCAAAAACAAATGAACAACATTTGCAACATCTAAAAATAGTCTTTGAAAATTGCAGAAAATTTGGAATTTCATTAAATCCAAAGAAGAGTCTCTTTACAATGGAAGAAGGTAAATTGTTGGGGCACAATATATCTAAAGATGGAATAAGAGTATATCCTTCAAGGATTGAAGCAATTCATAATTTATATTACCCAAGGAGTAAAAAGGAGATTCAATCTTTCAATGGTAAGATCAATTTTCTGAGAAGATTTGTTCCTAATCTTGTTGAACATTTAAGGCAGATTACTAATATGTTGAAGAAGGATACTGAAGTAAAATTGTCTGAGGAAGCAAAGAAGTCATTCAATCAAGTCAAGTTGGCTCTATCTCATGCTCCTATCCTTACTAGTCTAGATTATACTCTTGATTTAATTATTTTCTCATTTGCTTCAGAGCAACTCTTGCAGCTATTTTAATGCAGAAGAAAAATCAAAATACAGAACAGCCTATTTCTTTCTTCAGGAGAACAATAAGAGATGTTTCTTTAAATTAAAACATCACTGAGAAGCAAGCTTTAGCCTTATTCAAAGAATTGAAGGATTTCAGAGTGTATATTTTACATTCTCATGTCATTACTTATGTGCCAAATGCTATTGTTAAAGAAGTACTTACACCGAATGATCCAGAAGGTCGTAGAGGAAAATGGATTGCAACCTTTCTAGAGTATGATTTGGAAATTAAGCCCACAAAATTGATCAAAGGACAAGGCCTATCAAAGCTAATGGTAGATTCTAATATTCATGCTTTAGACATAAATTTCATTGATGCAATATCTGATTGAAAAACTGATGAAACACTACATGAGATAGCTGAGATCTTTTCTTTATCTCCTTGGTATGTTGATATTGTATGTATTTTTCAACATTTGAATCCTCCTCTTGGCATGCCAAGCAGTAAAGCAAGATCATTGAAGATAAGAGCACTAAAATACTTCATTCTGAATGGTATCTTATATGGAAAGATCTTGGAGGGATATTGCTGAATTGTTTAGTTGAAGGTGAAGTTGAGAAAGTTATGACAACTTTTCATAAAGGTGATTGTGGAGGCCATATTTATTGGAAAACCACAACAAATAATATTTTGAGAGCATGTTTCTATTGCCCACCTTGTTTTCTGATGTTTATTAAACAGTTAATAGTTGTCATGAGTGCCAAATATTTCAAGGAAAAAGGAAGCTTTTACCCTTGCCTCTTAAACCAATTGAAGTCCAAGCACCATTCCAGCAATAAGGACTTTATTTTATTGGTGAAATTCATCATCCATCTTCAACTCAACATAAATGGATTCTCACTACTACAGATTATTTTACCAAATGGATTGAGGCTATTCCCATGATGCAAGTAACTGATTCAATTATCATTCAGTTTCTTGAGAATAACATTTTGTCAAGATTTGGTTGTCCATACGAGATTATCACTGATAATGCATCTGCTTTTAAATCAAAGAAAATTATTTATTTATGTGATAAATATCACATTAGACTTGGTCATTCTACTTCATATTACCCTCGGGGAAATGGACTTGTAAAATCATCTAAAAATTCTTTGGTGAATATTATCAAGAAAATGTTGCGGGAAAACAAAAGGAATTGGCACAAGAAGCTTACAAATGTTCTATGGGCTGATACAGTGAGCACAAAAAGATCAATAAACATGTCTCCATTTCAGCTTGTTTATGGAATCGATATTGTTTTCCCTACTTCTTTGGTTGTTCCAGTAATCAAGATTTTGCAGGAGGTTGACAATGAGCATAATGACATTCAGAGAAGGATCAATTAGATGATACATTTGCAACAGTCAAGAGATGAATTTTTCAGCAATACTTCAAAGCTTCATGACAGAATTAAGAAGATTTTTCACAGAAAAACAAAAGTTGATGACTTCAAAATTGGAGATATTGTTCTAAGCTGGGATGCTAGAAATGAAGAAAAGGGAAAGCATGGTAAATTTGACAATTTGTGGAAAGGAACTTACAAGATTTTGGCATTCAGAGGAAACAAAGCATTTTTTCTAGAAGATCTTGAAGGATAGGAAGTGCAGGGAGGACCTATCAATGGTAGTTTTCTAAGCACTATCTTTCTTGAAATCCTAAGAAATAATTTCACTATCATTATATATACTAGTTTACATTTAAAGTTCAAAAAATAAAATATTTTTCAAAAGTTTGAAGCCCAGGGAGAAGGCCATGAGACTTCTGGAAACAGTCAAGTTTTAGTCTTTTGTCAGAGACAAGTTAGTTGTTTTTAGTCAAAATTTTTCAGTTTGTTTCATTTTTCCAAAGTCCAGTTGACTCCATAGCGCAATGGATAAGGCTATCTGATATATGGTGTTATTGACACCTTCTTAAGGAGCTACCATCCCCATCTAGAGCCAATGTTAGAGTCATTTTTTCAATGATCAAAGATAGTTCTTTTAAGAGTTATTCACTAGGTCATTAGTCAAAAATTTTGTTTTTTTTCAGTCAGTCTTCAGCAATAAATTTTATCACTAAGTAAGTCTCGTTAAGATATGCTACTCCTCACACTTTTTCATCTCCATTTCAGAGGTCTAAATTCATATAATTTCATTTCATTTAGGTCAAAGTTAGGGTCAAAACTGCCACGAAAGGTCTTTATTTTTTCATGTTAAAAAAAGCAGTTAAATTTCCATCACATTCATATAGGTCAAAGTTGAAGGAGTAAGCTTTTTTATTGTCCAAAAATAAATTCTGTGTTATCAAGTTTCTATGCTCCATTGCTATATTTCAAAGGGAAATGGAAAAATTTTGCTAAAGTATATTTTCAAAATTGCATAATATTAAAGACTTATCTTTAATATTTCGAAAATAATACTTTAAAAACCAAAGGTTTAAATCCTATGAGTTATATGATGTTTTCATCATACTCCACTATCATTATCGTCCATTACAGTCATGACACGTTTCACTTATTCATTCATTATCATCCATGTCACATCATTCCCGTCACACCCCTACCCCACCAATCAAAGCACCCCTACCGTATGTTAAAACTCTGCCACTTCATTGATCAGTTATTGCATTATCGTTTCATCCAACGGCCTGTGTCAGACTTCTCCCCCCCCTCCATCGTCCAAGACTTAACATCGGGGGGGGTACGAAATAAGTGTTATTGTACAGTGCCTCTACTGCTATGTGTCAAGCCCGTGCGATTGCACCCCCCCCCCGCACAAAACCAATTCCTGCTCCAGCACCCCCCTGAAATCTCACTTACTGTTGATATTAAACCACTCCTTCATTCTGCCTATCAATTCATGTCGACGTGTATTATTCTGTCCAATCGATTTAATTCCTGCCTTCTCCTAACCGTTGCCAATTAATTCAAAGGCTAACCATTAGGCAACGTAACTGTGCCTATTTTCAAACCGGAAACAAGCTTAATTGCCTATAAGTTCACCATTGCATGCCTGTTTAAACTTTTACCTAGCCTTTTCAATATGATTCGCACAGGTTTTTGAGTTTTCATTCATTACCAGAGTTTCATAGATCAAAGAATAGCTAGGAGATAAACCAGCTATAGCAAAAAACATCATTATATTTTAGAATTCGAAGAACAGGTATGAATTGGATGAGATTGGCATAGATGACAGAACAGAAGCAATCCTGGAAGTAAAAAGGGTTCTTACAAAGAAGACACTACAAGAAAAAAAGACACTGGTGAGGGGTGAAAAATGTCACCATAAGCTCATTGGTGAGGGTCAAAAGAGCCTTCGCCACCAAAGGTGGCGTCGCCAAAATTATAGGTGTTATGGTGACATTCAAGGTCCGTCACCACTAATGATTTATAATTATGGATAATGACCATCACCATTTCATATGAGCAATGATGATGGACAATAGCCTCCATCACCAAAAAACTAAACGTCACCAAAGGTGGTGTCGCCGAAAGTATGTGTTGTGGTGACATTCAAGGTCCGTCACAAATATTGATTATAATGAGGGATAGTGACCATCACAATTTCATATGAACAACAACGATTTTTTGTGATGGACCTTTCATGGCCATCATTATTGGTACATATATATGGCGACGTTCATTGACCGTCACCATTTCATATTTGGTGAGGGTCAAAAAATGTCATGATAAGCTCATTGGTGACATCAAGGTCCGTCACGAATAATGACTATAATGACAAACAGTGACCCTCACCATTTCATATCAACAGCAATGATTTATGGTGACATACCTTTCATGGTCGTCACTATTGATGTGTATATATGGTGGTATTCGTTGACCGTCACCATTTCATATTTTGGTGAGGGTTGAAAAATGTCACCATAAGCTCATTGGTAATGATCAAAAGAGCATCTGTCACCAAAAATTGATCACTGCCATTCCCTATGAATATCAAGGCATGATGGAATCGAACCACCAACCTTCTGCTTGTAAAGAAGATGCTCTTCCATTGAGCTAGCACCCTTTAAAGAATTATACTTTTAAAAATTATATCTTGAAACCTTTATAGATTGTAAATTCTACAACTTTCAATAAATTAAAGTCTCAAAAATATTTTACCAAACAAGAAAAACATATGCATTTCTGTCGCCATGCCTGAAAACCATGGAGATCCCTGTCGATTGTAGAATAAGATTTGTGCCTGTTGCTCAAGAACACATTCCTTGTTAACCATTCTTACCTAACAGAAACCAAAGATACAACACAACATCAGCATACACAAAATTCCCTATCGATATATAATCATAACTTAGCTAAGAAGTCTAAAAGATGTTCTTAATTAATAAACTTTGTATTTGGAAATCCTATTTTTTCAGATTTAAAAAAGACTACATTGTATAACACTTCTTTCTATTTATCCAGGCAATTATGTCATAGTTTATGTCACACAGTAGAAATTGTGGTACATAAAGTAAAAAGACAAATTTTCTCAAGAAAATATATTTAGAAAAGAGCTTTGAAAACTGTATGTTTGTCATCAAAGCTTTAATCAGTTCAACAACAAACAAGTTGGAGTTTGAAAAATTAATATCATTCATAGGAAAATAATAAGACAATGGCCAGACTCGCTATTCATACAAATATTAAAGCTAGTCACTATTTACATTGCAGATAACTGAAATTTGGGCAGTGGTCTAACATTTAGAGCTTATTAGAGGGGAAGACTCATCAATACCATCATTTTTTTCCACTATCTTTTGTGTCTCTAGATCCAGATCAGATTTCTAGCTCGCCATTTAAAACATATTTCTACCACTCCATTTGATTTTGTTTTTTCAAGCGAATTGACAGGACCACTCATCCTTTGTTTTAAATCAATCAATAACCATCCATATATGATATAAAGAATAATAAATACACAACAAAGGCCAAAGATGCGCTTGATGTATACATATGTTCTAGGACTCATCTGACCTTACTAGTGCAAAGAGCTCACCCTGAAAAAATAACATCCACGTGGGGTTTACAAAAAAAGAAAAATCAAGCTCCTAGTAAACCAATCAAAATATGAACATCCTTTTAATAAATATAATCTCTGACTTAAAATAAAAGTGGCCTAGAATTTAATGTTATATTAACCATTTCAATTAACTTACATCGAGTGAGAAATAATGGCCATTCACATTGGATTAGTGAAATAATTGATCTAATAAAGCTCTAAATCAAACAGATGACTTACAACTAAGAAACACAAATAAATGACTTACAACTAAGACATGAGGTTTACCTTTCAACCTTGTCGTTAGATAAATCTTCTTTATGCACACACCATCAAACTTTTCCTAGTACCAGGTGGAAGTGGTATTGTAACATTAACCTCTGATAAAGTCTATTTCCACAACTACTTCTCAAGATCCGCTCCATTACCAATATTTGGGGCTCGATAAGATACATGAAAAAACCATCAGCATGAAAATGAAATCTACATCCTTGTAAAAAAAGGGGAGGAAAATGAAATACACAAATTAAATCAGACTGTAGGATAACTCATTCCTGCAACATGATTATCTTTTCATGAACAATAAAAAAATAAATAAGGAGACATGTAATTTTTGCCACATTTTGACAATCATTTCCTTTTGCATATTCTATGAGAAATTGATGAAAAAATTTAGCTAAAGCTTGTCAACATCAGGATTGTATTAAAACATAAAGGAAGAACTCCAACACAAATTATATAATCCTAAACATAAGTATAGATTCTATACATATAGATATTTATTTAGGACATTTTATTTTGTGAAAATATGGAATTTTAGCATTATAGATAGCATGGCATTGTTGTTGGTAAGGGAGAACAAGCAGGAGATTGGCACAGTCTAATGAAGAAACATCAGAGACCATTGTGTCATAGAAAGGACCAATGGAAAAGTTCACAACACAGTGTTGTGAGACTAAGGCAAGGACCCTCTTTTTGCACCCATCCCAAATGGTAGGGGTATGGGTGAGGGGTCGTGGGTAGGTTGAGGCACTGCACCAAGTTCTTGGTGATCTTTGAAATAACACAATTTATGGTACCACTGCCTTACCACTATATCTCAAGTATTTACAAAGTCCATTCAGGAATTTCTCCAAATTTCAAAGTTCAAACAATTAGATAACCCAATTATGTAGAGTATATATCTCATATTTATATATCCTAATTTTCAGACATGAAAATGACACTTTTTAGCATGCTATTGTGAATTCAACTCAAAATGCTAGAATAAAAATATTGATGGTTATTTTGCTAATATATAAGTTTTATACATGCATTTATTTCAACAGTTAGCTTGCAATCTCAAACATATCTAAGGATGCACACAATATGTTGCATCTTTAGTGCTGGTGTGTGAACAATGTCATAACAATACTTCTAGCTATAGAACAAACATTTTAAGCTTCCCTCTATTGTATGATACGAACATTTTTCCTTTAAACAGAGTTATGAGATACAAAACCACTTTCACCCTTAAGAAAAAATGTGGCTTTAAATGCATGGTGAACTCTCTTAGCACAAATATGCTCTTATTATGGTATTGGATTCTCAGACTAGTGCCAGGTTTAAGGGTGCCAAAGACTTTAGATTTTAAATATGATATGGTGCATGATAGGCTTCAGGACAACATATTCTTTAGGAATTTCATGTTGGGAAACCTCCAAATCTATGCCCAAGAAAACTCAAGTTAAATGAAAACATTTTTGTATAATGGTTTTGATTCATATGGATTCACATTACTATATATGTTTTTTCCTAAATTTGAATCATTTATGTATTTTTTGACAACCAGTTTTTTTATCTGGTTTTTATCTAGCTTTGATTCAATTCACATTTTTTAGGCTAACCATTTGATGACTGCTCGAGTTCATGTAATTAAATAGAGCATAAAAGATAAAGTGGTATTTGTGTGTTCATGAGAGTGTTGCATGCATAAATAAGATGGGAGTTACAAAAATATTTAGCTATGCCCAATTGGAAAATTGGAGTGTCTTAGATGTAAGAAAATGTGTAACATAATATCATAAATTTAGAAATAATAATATCATGATGTGTGATTGGGGAAAAAATTCAGTTCGATCGTGGATAAATACAACTCCAAGTTAGATGAAATATCACAAAGCATTGTGAAAAAAAAAAAATAGTATGTATGTCATATTGTTTCTCCTCTTTTTCATGTGGAAGGCATAATAATTTTATAAAAATAATGAAAATATAAACTAGGGACATGTTGGAACCCAACAATTCTCCTTGTCTGTATAGAGTAAGAGAGTAATCACAGTCCATGAGATAGTAATTATGTCCATGTGAAATCATGATAGTGTTGGAATGACAAGAAAGCCACTAATATTGACTCATGATAGTTGTAAATGGTCATAAAGATATAAATAGAACCATATTGGCATTTCCATGCAATTGAACAATATTTACAGTTCCTCTTATGATTATGGATTCATCCAAATGCAATAAATTAAGAAATTGGTTACTCTTAAGAGTCAAACTCGTGTTGATAATAGCAAAGGGTGGACCATTGAAAATTTGTATTATTGTCTCTCTTTTGAATATTGATGTCTCATATTTGGAGGGTCAACTTTGTAATCGTTTAATTGTTATATATTTTCTGAACCCAAAAAGTAGTCAAAACCCTTGCCAACATAACCCAAGATCTAACTACTTCAAGCATAAATGGAACTTAAAAGAGATACTTCATACCTGATACCACTCTTAGGCTTTGGTTCAACTCGAAGATGAAGAGGTATTGGAAAAGAAGAATAATCCAAGCTTGCTGCTATGTGAAAACAAATTCAAGAATCTATAGCTCAAAATAAGCATAAATAAAGATTTAGGTAGGTAATACAATGCCAGGAAACTATCTAGGAAGCCATATTAATTTTTATAATGAATTTTAATAAAAAAAAATGATTTTCTCAAAATAGAATATACTATAAAATTCATGTTTTTCACCAACACAATAAAATGCAAAAACAATGGATATCTTAAAGGCTGCAAATGCACATTTCTTTGTCTTCTGGAAAAGTCATTCAACATATTCCTTAAATTCCATTTGTTCTTTCAAATAAAGCAGATCATCACTGTCTAAAGCTGCATTTTCCTCAACAAATGATGTCTTTTTCAAGCAATCTCAAATATCCATAACTAAATTCATAATGACACTTTGGAATCTCATTGTTCTTATTACTCAAACAGATGCATCCATAGAAGGATGTATCAAAGTATTTTAACAATCATTGTTTGTTGCTAATTGAGAAATTTTGAGTCCAATAAAGAGATAAAACATCAAAAATCCTTAGTGATTGAGTATGATTATACACATTTTTCTTGGTCTACTTCTGGCACTTGAGAGGATGAATTAATATCCTCTCTAACCAAGTTCAATTTCCACTTGTGACATGATTTCTCTTCGTGAGACAATTGTTGATCGGTACAAAAAATGTATATATTCTTGGAATATGATCTAACTATGAATATGAAAGTTTTCAACTATCTTATTGAGGACATTGTATTTATGAAAATCTGAAAGTCAAATCTTTGAAATAACATAATTTATGGGAGTGACAAGGTATGCAAGGCAGTGGTAAGGTCGAAGTCAAATCTGAAATAACACTATTCCAAAATAACTTAGGGTTTACAGTGGCTCCACCAAAGATACTCTAACATGGAGGTTTTTCTCATGGTTATTTTAGATTGTTGGAGTATCTTTGGTGGAGCTAGGGTTTCTCTTGGTTTTACCTATATAGGTTTTTCGAAAGCATGGAGAATTATATGATAGGTTGTGATTGTGTTCATGGGTTTCATTTATTCTTTATATATATGAAGTTTTCGGGTGAATGCTCCAAGAAATCCAAGCACCTTAAGACAAAAACACATAAAGTACAAATAAGATTGAATGAGAGAGAGAGAGAGAGAGTATCACTGCTCTTACATCCCTAACCCAAGTATGAAAAGAAAAATGCACAATTGCATGACCGACTATAATAACAACTCACTCCTTCCTCTATTTATATGAGAGGTAAAGGGGCTTTACAATAACAAGTGGACCTAGTCCACCACAAGAAAAATTGAAAGACACAAGTAGGTCCAACCCTGTGAAGCACTCTACTCTACGTGACATGTGTCATCATTAAAGGTGACAGTGATTAACAATCAAGCCCTCAATGGCATGAGCACTACTCCCCAAGGTCCAACAATCCTCCAGAGGTCCTAAGCTCCAATGCATATCCAAGGTCATGTGTCTCCTTAAGGACAATGAATATCCAAGGTAACATGTCACCTTAAGGACTCCCACACCTACATATCCACTCCCTCAACCCAAGAGTTCACATGTCAAGGGAGTTTGTGTGCTCATGTTGATTTTGGGAGGTTTTTGTCATGGTGAAATACCCAAATCTACTCCAAGTACACAAAATCCCTTCATGCATCAACAACATGAAGGCACCAAGCTCCATACTTATCCAGCACTTCGAGGAAGAATGTCTTTCAAACATCCAAACAAGGTCTAGCAGCAAATAGTAAACCACCTCCAATGTCCAAGTTCATCATGGAAGAGCATGGAACAGCCATACACTATGCACCCCACATCTCATGAAGCACCCACAAGGCCCAAACATGGTGTAAAAATTTTCAAAGTAACCCGAAAAAGCTAAAAATTATGTCCCTCTCATCATAAAATCCTTTGTAACTCCACGCATATTCAGTTACAAATTTCACTCATAAGTGTCACTAATCAAAATTTGCAGCTCCTCTTTTCTACAAAAAGTGGGAAGACTAACTATAAAATTACCATTAGACATGTAGAGGTTTTTTATGAAGGCGGTATGAAAGAGACCATTTGGGGCAAGGGCAGGAATCAGGATCCATACTGCCTTGGTCCTAAGTTTTCATCCATACCTTGACGAAGTTGTTTGTGAAGTGTGCTATTGCATGGATTTTGGAAGAGAGTATTTGGGGTAAAGGCATCATCCATACTGCTGCTTATTTGACCTAAGTTGGCATCCATACCTTCTCATAAGAATTCCTTTGTAACATACTTATTTTCTGGGTTAGTCAGCTACAAACTACTTCCTCCTAGAATTTACATTTTTTCTTCAAAGTCATTATCCAGTTCTAGTTGAAATCACTAGTCTTTTTTGTCGTTTCTTGTCCTTATCTATTTACTATTATTTTGTAAGTATTTAAATTTTTGATACAGTTAGGGCCTTCTTAATTTCTGATTTTTGGTCTGCTTTATTTTCAGATTTCAGATCTATTTCCATAATATTTTGATATCAAATTTCAGTTACAATAGCATAACTCTAGGTTGGCTCACATCATTGGTATTAGAACCTCAATTAATAGTAGATTCATATCATATTTTTTGAAACAGTTCAGATTAGTTACTTATGTTCACCAGTCTATTTATCTTTCAAGGAATCCTTGTAAGCAAGATAGAGAAAAGAACAACTCAGATATATTGTCACCAACATACACATCAACTCAGATATATTGTCACCAAGAGAGAGAGAGAGAGAGTATCACTGATCTTACATCCCTAACCCAAGTATGAAAATAAATATGCACAAGTGCACGATCAACTATAATAACAACTCACTCCTTCCTCTTTTTATATGAGAGTTAAAGGGGATTTGCAATAACAAGTGGACCTAGTCCACTAGAAGAAAATTTTCAAGACACAAGTAGGTCCACCCATGTGAAGCACCCTACTCTACGTGACATCTTCTAGCATCAAAGGTGACAATGATTAACAAGCAAGCCCTCCATGGCATGAGCACAACACCCCAAGGTCCAACAATCCTCCAAAGGTCCTAAGCTCCAATGCATCTCCTAGGCCATGTGTCTCCTTAAGGACAATGCATATCCAAGGTAATGTGTCACCTTAAGGAATCCCACACCTACATATACACTCCCTCAACCCAAGAGTTCACATGTCAAGGGATTTTTTGTGCTCGTGTTGATTTTGGGAGGTTTTTTTAATGGTGAAATACCCAACTCTACTCCAAGCACACAAACTCCCTTCATGTATCAACAAAAAGAAGTCACATACTAATCCAACACTTTGAGGAAGAATGTATTTCAAACATACAAACAAGGTCTAGTAGAAAATAGTAAACCACCTCCAATGTCCAAGTCTATCATGGAAGAGCATGGGCCAACCATTCACTATGCACCCCACATCTCATGAAGCACCCACAATTCCCAAACGTGGTGTAAATACTTTCAAAGCAACCTGAAAAAGCTAAGAATTATGTCCCTCTCATCATAAAACCCTTTGTAACTCCACGCATATTCAATTACAACTTTCACTCATAAGTGTCACTAATCAAAGTTTGCAGCTCCTATTTTCTACAAAAAGTGGGAAGACTAACTATAAAATTACCACTAGACATTAGAGTAGAGGCTTTTTATGAAGGAGGTATGAAAGAGACCATTTGGGGAAAGGGAAAGAATCTAGATCCATACGGTAAATTTGAGCGTCAAGTGTTTCATTAGTTCATACGGTAACTGTGTTAATGTGCACGTGCATATATCGAAGTCTAATGAGTCGGCGATCTCATCATTTAGAGACTAATGGGATACGTACCGTTGTCATTTACAGTATAAAGCTATAATCGATTGAATCATATGATATAACCAACTAAAAGATCTAAGAGATGCCATCATGTTCAGACAGTTCACTCAAGGGGGGCAAGGACAAAGAACATCATGCTCTAACTGTTTTTTAAATCCTTTAATTCAGAAAATAAGAAAATAAATTAAACCAATTACAAAATCAGAAATTCTAATATTATATGGTATGCTACGAAACTACTATAAGATTTTAGCCTGGATTTAATATAAATTTCATTTCCAATAAATAAATTCCGTAGCTAGTGCATTTGAAGCTGCATTCTTTATTTTTCAGAGGAAAAAACGTTGGTTTATATTCATTTGAAACATTGGAAAAAAATTGTAGTTGGCCACGTATTCGGACCTCTCACTCCAGGACCTGACCTATTGGTTGGGCTCGCCTCTTGTCCATTCTCTTAGACTAGACCTAGTTTTTTGGTGGCCTTCTCCTCGAACTCAATACCTAAATCCAAACCAGCGAAAGGTTTTCATTTTTTAATCATATAATCGGCAAGGAAGGCTCAGTTGTACCCAATAGTTCATACATGGTGGTACCTGAAAGAATTCATAAGGTAAGGTAGTAAGTAAGTGGTTATAGCATGAGCCTTAAGAGAAACCTTGACTCCTCAGAGATGAATAAACCGAGGAAATAAAGATTGCTATCAAAAGCCTGAGAGAATCCTTCTGATAATGGATTGAAAAAGAAGAGGCATCTCATATGAGCATCATACCTGTAAAACAAAAACATGGCTTTCATTTTCTAGAATTTGATTCTTCAACTTGAAGAAAAATGTCACGGTTTAGAAGTTGCAGTTCAAAGATTTTTCAGCAGAATTGAACCCTTGACACAGAAAGGATTTCCATCCTTTTTGTAATCAATGATAAATTAATGACTAGAGAATATTATGGAAGATGACTTGAGGAAGTTGCCAGGGAAACTTCCAAATTCTCAAACATCAAGGGTTCAATGACAGGAAGAGCATTATTGCAAGCTTTGAAAAATCACATCTTCATTCAATATGAAATCAAATGTGTCTCTGTTGTAAAGCCAACTTTTTCCAAATACACTAAAGCTGATGAAATTTACTACAGGGTAATTAAATTAGTTATCCCTGATGAAGAGCACTGGGAAAAGTTATGTGAATTTCAAGAGTAATTGATAAAAGTGGAAAATTCAATTTTGACACATCAATAGTCAATAGATAGACAATGCACCCGTGATTTTATTCTTCAACAACGGCTTTCAGTTACAGTCAGTGATAGCACAACATATTAAATTTATTTTCCATTATGCGGTTAGATTTAATTAGCTAATAAAGTGCTATCAGTTGGATGACATTTAATGTAATAGTTATATTTCATTCTTCTATATATACTTCGTTGTACGAAGTGTTTCTATTGGATAATCGAGTTATGAAAACTCTGTGTATTTTTGTGGACTTGCTATTAAGAAAATCAAGGAGTTTGCAGCAATTGTGTGAGATTCATGTGGTATTTTATTAAGCATCGTGCCTTTCTTTGTTAATTCATTTTGATTCCAAATTCTGTATAAAATCTTATTCAGTTTATAAGTAGAAATTAGTCAAATTCTTTGTTTATTAAGATTTTTACAGTGTGTCTTTCCTCTAATGAATGAATTCATGTAAAAATTCTCATTCATACTTCTCTCTTTTCTACCACTATACATCAAATGAAAAATCAAATGTTCTTAAATAGATTGCATATATTGCCTTGCTCAGTTTTCTACAATACATTCTTTGAAATCATTTATAGCTTTCATTGATTATAAATTTTATCCAGCAAACAAACATTAAACAAATTCTAAAACAAATTGATCTATATCTAGCCTAAAATTTGGTACTAAAATCTGGTACTCAGCCCTAAAACTGAATAATTAAAAAGTGACACAGAGAGAGCCCTCTCTAGTTAGGTAGGGATAGTTGCCTAACTAAAAGTTGGTCTATGGTTACCTTTCTTCACTCCTAATTTTAGCCTAGGAAGTTGGGGAGAGTGAAAACAGCAACTAAAACAAAATTTAAAATTTTGAATTTTTTGAAGTTTAATCCTAAAAAACAAAATATGAAATGGACTCATGACTTAGAAAAAAATTGTGCTAACACCACCTCCCAAAACATTAAAGCAATTAAAAATCTTGCAGGGTAAGGCCAACTTCTTATGATGCTTCGTTCCCAACTACGCCACTTGCACGCAGGGCTTCCTACGACTCCTTCATCAGGGCACTCCCTTCTAATGGGCTGAGCAGGCCCAAAAATCATTTGAAGCATTTAAAGACACTTTGTCTTCTTCTCCTTTGATCATCCAACCCAACCATAGCAAATATTACATCCTATATCTATATGCGTAAAATGTATCCATTACGGGGGTGCTAGTCCAGGACAGACCCGACAACAAGGAATACGTAATCTATTACAAAATAAATAACTTAGGTGGGCCTACATTGAAGTATAAGACAGAAGAGAAAACGGCCTTAGCCCTAGTACATGCAGTAAAAAATCTTCGGCACTATATCATCCTTCGAACTACCACCGTCATAGCAGCTATCAACCCCATGAGTTATTTTCTTGATCACCAAATGATTAACCATAGATATGCCCAATGGGTAGTTATACTACAGGAATTTTATCTGAAGTTTACCTCCCCTAAAAGAAAAAAGGCTCTCATCCTAGCCGAATTCATCACCGATCTCCCCATGAAGACCCAAGGATCCCTCGTTAAGGATTCACTACCTTATGAACACTTGTTCTTAGTGAAAACGAAGGATCCTTGGTATAATGATATCCTCCTCTTCTTATGAACTCAGAATTCTAGACCCTAACTCTCTCGTGACGATCAAAGGTGCATATTCCATCAGGACCCCCGGTACCTTTTATTAGGGGACATCCTATGCTAGTGAGGAATCAACACCATATTACGTCGATGCCTTACTCATGACCAAGCTGAGAAATTCCTGAACGACAGCCACTTATCAGGAATGGCCACTACCCAAAAAGCCCTACATTTTGGTTATTTCAGGCCCACCCTTTTTCATGATTGAATCCAAGCAATCAAGAGGTGCAAACAATGTTAACGCTATGCTCATAAGGCATGAATTCCTCTATATCCCCTGCACCTCATCATTGTAGCAAACCCCTTTTGAAAAGGGGGCATTGAATTCATGACATGCAACCCCACATCATTGGGAAACCACAAGTACATAGTTGTGGTTGTCGATTATTTCACCAAATGGGCAGAAGTCATGCCCACATACAACAACACAATAGAAACCGCAGCACAGTTTTTTTTCAACCATGTCATAACATGGTTCGATGTTCCCAAGGAGCTGGTATCAAACCATGGGAAGCATTTCGAAAATGAAATATTCCAAGAAATATCCTAGCACCTTTGTTTTCACACATGAGTTCGCATCACCATACTACCCCCATTCTAATGGTCAAGTAGAAGTTGTCAACAAAGTCCTCAAAATAATGTTGCAGCCTATGGTGAACAACCACATAACCAATTGGCACCATATGGTTTTTTCAGCCTTAGGGGTGTAACGAATAGCATCAAAGCCTCAACCGGCTTTACAACCTTTCAGTTAGTATACGAGGTAGAGATCATGCTTCCCATCGAACGCGAAATACCCACCCTGCATTCTGCCATTGAACTTATCATCGATACTAAGCCCTTAGAGCAATGGTTGGTAAAGTTAGAACTCATCGATGAAAGTCGACGAGAGTATTTCCAACACAACGAAGCCCACAAAAGAGGGTCAAAGTGTCATTCGATTGCAACATCACGCCCTGCTCATTCACTGAGGGAGAACTAGTCCTATGCTATGATGTCACACAAGAAGCTTTAGGACCTGGGAATTTCGAAACATTATGGAAGGGTCCATACATCATTAAAAACTTTCTTCTAAAAGGAGCATACATTTTTTCAGAGCCTGATGGGAGATGCTTAAAAAACCCCGTCAATGGGCTATATCTCAAAAATATTCACCCATAAAAGAAGGGCCTCAGTACCGTAGAATGAATATGTATGCACCATAATTTTGTATGATGATCTCATCATCATGGGATTATTCTAAAAAAAGTGATCTTATGCTGCAGATGGATCCTTCGTGCATCTACAATTTTGGATTTGCTGATGGAGCCTCTCGATGGTCACAAAATTTTGCTGCTACCACCTGGGCCATATATTCTCCTGACTGGTCAACATACCTCGCTAATGGAGTGTGTATTGGGACTATTAAGTGACGCCTCCCTCCAAGGAATCTACCATTTACATGTCTTCCTTGATTCCCAGTTGGTGGTTTCAGAGTTAAACCAAGATTTTCAAGTACGAGATACACGCCTATTTAGGAAATACCTACATGCACAAATATTAGCCCGTAGTTTTGATCACGTTACATTTACACATATACCAAGAGATCAAAACCATGTAGCCACTCACATAGCTAACCATATCCTAGACTGGAATGCATCACATATGTACCATCGACCATGAGAAACATAGAAAACCAACATAAATAAGGAATCCATCATAAACAAACAAAACATCATAAAAATATCCATAGACACTGTTGAGATTTCTTAAATTAAATTTGGAGAAAATCTCATGAATATGACAACAATAGGATTTGTTGTTAAATTGACTCCATCTAATCCTGATGTGGAGTTATTACATCCTACATCTAATTTGATTCAGTTTCTACTCCCAGCTATAAAATGTAAGCCCGTAGAGGTTTCTGAGCATGAGGGATGTGAGGTGAGAGGAAGAGAAATGCAGATGAGAAACACTGATGTTGTAAATCTCCTGTTTAGAAATAAGACTGTCGATGCCTCTGTTTAGTGGACGTAGCCCAGATTGGTTGGGTGAACCATGTTAAATTTATTGTCTCATGTTTTATGTTGTGTGTGTGTTTCATTGTTTATTTAAGTTTCCACTGTGTTAACTCAACAATTGGTATCAGAGCTTGTTAGAATGAAGATCTGCGTTTGCGGTTGATCTTTTGTCAGTGGCAAGAGTAGGTAATGGATCAGCATTTACGGTGGAAGGGACCGTCCATGTGAGCAGAGACCCGAGCTACCAAGCCATGCGCTATGCGTTTAATTTGAACTTGGAGTGGTAGTTGTAAGCCGTGAGTCCGCTCGTGGCACTTCATGTTTTGAAGACCTGCGGTGAGCTGTGAATGCTTTAAGCATTGAAAGCAGTGACCTGTGACCAGAACCGTGAGGCCAGGTATGTGAACCCAGGCAGTGATTGTTGTGCGTCAATTTGTGTACAACGAGCTGGAGCTTCAAAATTGTCGTGAGCTAGCGACAGAACTATCTTTTTTGTTCTGTGTGGACCGGTTTTTGCATGGACTGTGCAACCGCAAGCCGAGGACGCTATCGAGCTGTGATGTTGTGCGTTCAATCTGCAGTTTTTTAAATCCTGATGTTTAATCGACCACTGCATAAATAGTGCTGAGATAGCCGTTGTCCGTGTGATGGAGCCACAACAAAGCCGAGTTTGGAGATAAGTGAGGTCGAGTTCCACTGTGGAGGAGTCGTGAGAAATAGATACGGTTGAAGGCTGTGTTAACGTGACGAGGGCGAGTCGAGTGCTCCAATGGGAGGCCGCATATGAAGATGTTGTTTGATTTTGTTGGAGTATAATCAAACCAAAGATTCTGCTGCGGCAGAAGGTTCATAAAAAACGAGATTTTCTTTTAACTGCATTACTGCAATTTTTTTAAAATCGATTTGTTTTTTAGTTTTAAAATTGATTTGTATGTAAATGAAATTATGTCATTTTGTTTTTAAAATCGATTTGTATTTTAAAATTCCATTTGTATTCAAATGCATATGGTATATCAATTGTCATCGATTTGAATTGTAGTATGATATTGAAATGCCAATATGCCATCATATTAGGTAGGGCCTAGGGCCTAGTTTTTCCTAAAAAGGGAATTCTAACAAATTCTTAATTTGATTAAAAATGGAAATTAAGGATCCATAGAAGATAAACATGGCAAAAACACAAAGTGCTCAATTTCAGATCAAGAAGTTCAATGGGAAAAACAACTTTGAGATCTGGAAAGTTAAGATGCACGATCTACTCGTGCAACAAGGCATGGCGAAGGCGCTGTTGGGAAAAGCCAAACAGCCTTACACCATGACAGATAACGAATGGAGTGACGTAGATAAAAGAGCACTAAGCGGCATTTGATTGTGTTTGGCGGACGATGTTTTGTTTAACATCGTGTCAGAGAAAACTGCTGTTGGTTTGTGGACAAAGCTTGAAAAGTTGTAAATTAAAAAATCCTTAACCAATAGGATTCTTTTGAAGAGAAAATTGTACAGCTTGCGCATGAAGGAAGGTACATCAATTACTGATCATTTGAATACCTTTAATACTCTCTTGGTGCAGTTAGAAAGTATAGAAGTAAAATTTGAATCAGAAGATAAAGTTGTAACTTTATTATGCTCTTTGCCCGAGTCATGGGATCATTTTGTTACTTCTATAAGTCTTAGTTCATCAGAAACCCTTGAATTTGATGATGTTGTTGGAGCTTTGTTATATGAAGAAACAAGGAAAAGGTGAAATTCAGAAACCTCTACATCAGAAGCAATGATGGTCAGAGGTCGTTCTAAAGAAAGACGCTTCAGTAAGTAGAACAACTCGCGGTCAAAATCGAAAGGGAAGAAGAGTAAGGTAAAGGGATGGTTTTGTGGCAAATCGAGACATTTGAAGAAGGACTGTTGGAAGAGACAGAAAACATCCAAAGGAGACTCTTTGACAGAGAAGAAAGAAGCAAACACAACAGATACAGGTTCAGCATTCGATTCAGGTATGAGTGATGAAGTGTTATCAGTTATTTTGTCTAATCATGATTAACATTGGTTGTTAGATTATGGTGTGTCAAATCACATGTGCATTCATAGAGAGTGGTTTAAATCTTATAAATGAATCAATGATGGAGTGGTTTACATGGGAAATGATGTCTCGTGTAATATTGTGGGAATTGGAAGCATCCAGATTAAAATGTTTGATGGGACAAATAAAATATTAACTGATGTAAGACACGTGCTTGAACTCAGAAAATACCTCATTTCTCTAGGAGTGCTAGACACAAATGGATATAAAACCTTTATTCAAGGTGGAGTAATGAAAGTTTATAAAGGAATTTTACTAGTAATGAAAGAAAAGAAGGTTGGAAATCTTTTTCAGTTAGAAGGAAGAACAGACTCAGATCATGCTTCTACAGTATCTGAAAACGACAGTAATTCTATTCGTCTATGGCATGAACAGTTGGGCCATATAAGCGAAAGAGGATTAAAATTTTTATCTGATCATAAGTTACTTCCTAGTTTAAAATCTTCTAAGTTAGATTTCTGCAAACATTGTCTATATGGGAAACAAAGCAAGCAGAAGTTTAAAACTGGAAAACATACTAGTAAGGGAATCCTTGATTATATCCATTCTGATATTTGGGGTCCATCTCCTACAACCTCATATGGAGGATCATCATATTTTGTATCTTTTATTGATAATTACTCTAGAAAAGTGTGGTTATATATGTTAAAGAAAAATTCTGATGCATTCACAGTTTTCAAACAGTTTAGAGCATTAGTAGAAAACATCACTGGAAGAACCATTAAATGTTTAAGAACTAACAATGGTGGTGATTTTACTTCAAAGGAATTTGATAATTATTGCAAGGAAGTTGGGATCGAAAGACATAAAACTACTATATATACTCCTCAGCAAAATGGAGTTGTTGAATGCATGAACAGGACTCTTTTAGAAAGGGCAAGAAGTATGCTTAGTAACGCCGATTTGTAGAAGGAATTGTGGACAAAAGCGTTATCTACGGCCTGTTACTTGATAAATCGATCACCATCAACTGCAATAGGATGCAAAATTCCTCAAGAGGTATGGAAAGGTCATCCATGTGATTATTCTAAACTGAAAGTTTTTGGTTGTGATGCATATGCTCTAATTCCGAAACATCAGCGTTCTAAATTAGATCCTAAATCAAAAAGATATATCTTTGTTGGATATGGTGATGGGATTAAGGGATACAGGTTGTGGGATCCTACAAATCACAAGATTATCATTAACATAGATGTTAAATTCAATGAATCTTCACTTGATAATCCAGATGTAGATAATAAATTGAAACAGGAAAATGTACCTAAGTTTCAACATATTCAGTTTGAAACCAGTTCAAATACTGATGATAGTCCAGATGAACAAGTTTCAGATGTAGATCATGAACAAGTTTCAGATGCAGATCATGAACATGTTTCAGATGCAGATCATGAAGAAGTTCCTACAGATAATAATCAACAAATTGTGGAAGAACCAGAAACATCTTTAAGGAGGTCCACGAGAATCAGACGTCCTCCTAAAAGGTATGATGATTATGTTACTTCAGTTGCTTTAACCGCTAATGATGATGAACCTTTATGCTATCAGGAAGCTGTAGAAGGTTCTAACAGTGATAAGTGGAAAGAAGCTATGAAGGATGAGATGAAGGCATTAGACAAGAATGCCACATGGGATCTGGTAGAACTTCCTAAAGATAGGAAAACTATGGGATGTAAATGGGTTTACAAATTGAAAAAGGGTGTTGATGATAAAGAAGACAGGTACAAAGCGAGGCTGGTTGCAAAAGGTTTTTCTCAGAAAGCAGGAATTGACTTTCATGAGATATTTTCACTAGTTGTAAAAAAAAATTCAATTTGGATTGTGTTAGCATTAGTTGCTTTACTTGATTTAGAATTATAGCAACTAGATGTTAAAACCACATTTTTACATGGATATTTAGATGAGGAGATTTACATGGAACAATCGAAAGGGTTTGTTCAAAATCGCAACAAGAAATTTGTCTGTGGGCTCAAGAAATCATTGTATGGTCTGAAGCAGTCGCCTCAACAATGATACAAGAAATTTGATTCTTTCATGATGAGTCAAAATTATATAAGAAGTGAACATGATCATTGTGTTTACTTTAAGAAATTGAGTAATGGAATGTTCATTATCTTAGTGTTATATGTTGACGATATACTTTTAGCAAGAAAAAGCATAACATAGATCAACATGTTAAAGGCTCATATGGCTAGGACGTTTGATATGAAAGATCTAGGAGCAACAAGACAGATTTTGGGCATAGATATTTTCAGAGACAGGAGCAATGGTAAGCTGTGGCTATCACAAAAGAATTATATTGAGAAAATACTCTTAAGGTTTGGTATGAACAATGTGAAACTTGTTTTAGTCCCTTTAGCTTCCCATTTTAAGCTTTCTTCAAGTTTATGTCCTAACACAAATGAAGAAAATGAATATATGTCTTGAATTCCATATGTCAATGTAGAAGGTTGTTTTATGTATGCGATGGTTTGTACACGACCAGATATTTCACATGCAGTTGGAGTTGTCAGCAGGTATATGGAAAATCCAGGAAAAGAACACTGGTTAGCAGTGAAATGGGTGCATCGGTATCTAAGAGGCACAAGTGATTATTGTATCACTTATAACAGAAGTAGTGAATTTGTTTGCGGATATGTTGATTCTGATTTTGCAGGTGATTTGGATAAGAGAAGGTCAACTTCAAGATATGTCTTTACTCTTGCAGGTGGAGCTATAAGCTGGATGTCAAAACTACAAAACATTATTGCTTTATCCACTACAGAAGCAGAATACATAGCTACTTCACATGCTTGCAAAGAAGCGGTTTGGTTGAAAGGTTTGTTTGGTGTGTTTGGTAGGTTGCATGACAACATCAAGTTATTTTGTGATAGTCAAAGTGCAATTCACTTGACTAAAAATCTGGCCTATCATAGTAAATCAAGGCATATACCTATAAAGTACCATTTTGTAAGACAGGTTATCACTGAACGAGGAGTCTCTCTTGAAAAAGTGCATACAAAGGAAAACTGCGCAGACATGTTCACGAAACCAGTTTTATTAGAGAAGCTACGATGGTGTCTGGCTTCTCTTGGCTTGTAGAAAAGATAAAAAATAATAATGAAACAGGGTATCAGGCTAATTTTTGTCAAGGTGGAGATTGTTGAGATTTCTTAAATTAAATTTGGAGAAAATCTCATGAATATGACAACAATAGGATTTGTTGCTCAATTGACTCCATCTAATCCTAATGTGAATTTATTGCATCCTATTTTGTTATGATTGAATTTATGATTCAGTTTCTACTCCCAGCTATTAAATTTAAGCCCGTAGAGGTTTTTGAGCATGAGGGATGTGAGGTGAGAGGAAGAGAAATGCAGATGAGAAACTTTGTTGTTGTAAATCTCCTATTTAGAAATAAGACTGTCGATGCCTCTGTTTGGTGGACATAGCCCAGATTGGTTGGGTGAACCACGTTAAATCTGTTGTCTCATGTTTTATGCTGTGTGTGTGTGTTTCATTGTTTATTTAAGTTTCCGCTGTGCTAACTCAACAAACACGTCATCATATCCATCAAAATACGTCTCGCATATATATCAAAAAATATGTGCGTCCCAGTATACAAAAAATGAGTCCAATGGCCCACTACCAAGCAAAAAATATATGTCATCAAAAAAGGCAGGGAAGTATCCTCAAAATGGGTGCTTGCCCTGGCACATACATAGCAAAAATATAGGGTTGAACCCCTCCAGGTGGGTATTTTGGACCCACATCCACACCTAGAGAAATAATAAGAAAAAAAACAGCCACAACAAGTGCTTCTTGTCACAACATCGGGCGATGAGCCCATTCACGGGCCATCGATGTATCCAGCCATATATCCACTAAATCATCAAAGTCCCTCATGGGCATCTACAAAATTCCTTAGGAATCACCAAATTCACGTATCTAAGTCTCCAAAGCATAAAAACAAGCCTCGACATCCACTGCAGGAGCCTCTACAATCGTTGCACGGGCCTCAACAACCTCGGCATGTGCAAGTAGTGATGTATCCACTCTAATGGCAGCATTTTTAGTGCCCTCCAGTGCCCAATAAAAGATATGTCCAACCTGAATCTACCGCAAGACCACTATATGCGGCCATAATACCTTATGAGGCAAATATTACCCTGCTAGGCATACTATCATAGACATAGCCACACGCTTTTTCAAATCTATAACACAAGATACAACAACACACCCCTCGAAAATGGCATTAGGCCCGCAGTGACCGGCCTCCTCTACCCAATGCCTAATGTTCACCGCCCCACCTAGTAATGGAAGGTGAATCACCTCCCCACGAGGCAAGAGACTAGTCACAAAATATACGTCCATCTAAGCCAACAACCTAAGCTCAGCCTGACGCAACACCATGATCCGCTTCTATCGGTCCCAGCAAAGAACCAAGAATCGTAAAAATTTGTCATGTGACCTCAAAATGGGATTCTCAAGTAACTTGAGTAAACCTGAGCACACCAAATTCTGGAGAGCACACGTATTCAGAGGCTAATCCCTCTTCCTCTGTAGCATCCTGCCACAAAAAATAATCAATTTTTGATACCCGAGAAGCTCAAAAATCATAAGCAGGACCATGCGATGTTTAGCTACATAAGCGCACATACATCACATATGTGAGATGTTGTGGAGTGCATTCAACGCATCTCTGCGTCTCACAGACACGTCGACCACTGAGTTTGGTCGATGTGTCTGTCTTCTAGATAGGCGCTCTGC
Organism: Pinus albicaulis; assembly: GCA_034641835.2. Lineage (NCBI taxonomy): Eukaryota > Viridiplantae > Streptophyta > Pinopsida > Pinales > Pinaceae > Pinus > Pinus albicaulis. The sequence goes on from CM076580.1 coordinate 548,785,525, forward strand.
GCCCGCGTTTGTGTGTCACACAAACGTGGAGGTCGACGCGTCTGAAAGTGCCATTTAAGCAGAGTCGATGTGAAAATACAAAATATTCGTGCCTCAATGGTGCGACTCTCCTAGAGTTTCTCATGCGGACCCCCTAAATACAAGCTAAAATGGTCGTATAAGGCACCCCTCTACGACCCACCTACCATGAAAATGAAAAAAAAATGAAAAGAATGAATTTTTAGCTCCTACCTAACTCTCCCAGCACATATCCCTAGTGCTCTGGCTGATCGCAACAATAAGAAATTCTCCAATCATAGCCTCTGACCTCTCAAGATAAAAATACACAAATGAACTGAAATTGGGCCATTTCATCCTATATATCGCTCTTGTTCACCATTTTTAGGAGCCCATAATTGGAGCTCAGTGAATCCAATCGTAAAATCATGAAAGACACAATGACCAATACATCATCATCTTCAATCTGGACCTCCTCATTCTAGTTTTCAGAAAAAATTATTTTCGGGCACATTGCCCACTTCCATACTACATCTCAGGTACGCTATTTCTTGTTTATTAAAATTCATGTTATTTCAAGAATATTTGTATGAAAAATATACTTTTACTTGGGGTATTGGCCATAGATATTGCAGATGCATCTGAATCACTATATTTTTCAATCAAGCTCTAAGGTAGTAAAGGGACAAGAGCAGGTATCATCCCATTCTCAGCATGATAAGCTTCCCTCCAAAATATCTGCATATCCTAAGATCATTTCTCCAAAAATAAACCATAGGCTTCAGTCACCCGACCATGTTTATCATCACCTCACTTTTCACATGATAAACACCCTCGTAGGCCGGTAGAGCCTCACCTCCCATGGAATCCATCAAATTTATAGACCATCACTCACTATTAGGATCCATGGCCACCAACTCTTGCCTGGGAACAATCTATCAACATCATCTTGTTTTACTCATCGCATATCAAAACCCCATTCTCGGGCCACCATTTTTTATGGCCGATAAGCAAAAAATGCATTATCGCGTTTCAAATTTTTCCTATCATGCCCTTACAAACATAGCCCATATGTGTCATTTCATCCTCCTCATCACCCCCACACCGAGACCAACCAATGGGTCCCCCACCATCATCAAAACACCCTCCTTGCATCATCATGTAGGATCACACATGTTAATGGGGCACTCGTCTCCATGCTTATACATCCAAACAACTTTCATATTTTTACATTTCATACATGGTGGTAGACCCTAGTCACCCTTGGTTGGAGTTGTGCATTCTTTACCACACCCAATCACGTCAGTCATAGCATACGTACACCCACCCTAGATGTCCTACCGACCCCAAGGATACCCTCATCATAAATTGTTGTGATTGACGCCACTCGCATTAACAGCTCTGATCTCATGTTAGTTAACCATCATCATTATTTTTAGCCATTTCTCATCATCATGTCTTTTTAACTCACCATATTATTCCCTACTTCACCAGAAACCCTGATCCCTTGTATCAACACTTGTTTCAGATGGTTGATGCTTCCTTCCTGTAGACTTCAACAAAAATTTTCCAGGATGGAGGTAGTACCTTGGATGGGCTCCACCACTATGGGAACATCCTCGGATGGAAAAAGGAGAATTCACATCACCCACTCATGTCATCAATCCCCCTAAAATTTGACATCAACACCTATTTTCATGTCAATTTGGTATTGTACTTCATAACCACTGCACTTTGTTAAAATTAGTTGAAGACCTGTGTATCAGTAAACATCTCTTCCAGACTTGCTTAAATCATTATACATGGGAACAAAGACCCATGCATATTTTGAGCACTTCATCCAAAAGTGTTATGCCTAGAAAATGCATGTGGGTGCCACATTCAGCATATTTGTTGAAAGAAAAAATGCCCATGAGGGTGTCAACAGTCGTCGTCATCAACCAATAATAGGTCACCTACCATAATGTGACTTGACAGAACCAATATCTGTCAAATTATGTCTACTAGTCATCATCACGAGCATGGGACATTCCCGCCTTGTGGAAACATTTCTTATTTTATCACTTACGGGTTTCCTAACAGAGCATGGTTTCTTTTTTACTTAAGACAAGGGGTTCCCCTACTTATCTATACATCCATTTACTCTCTCTCTCTCTCTCTCTCTCTCTCTCTCAAAAGGGTTACACAAAAAAGAAAACGTGATGTATTTCGGCTACACATTTCCTCCTAGACCTCATACATCAAGGGGGAAATGTTAACACCAGAAAATCATACAAGAAAAATACATTAGAAAATGTCAAGTAACAGGTACAAATAAAGTTTTTCCAACAAAAATACATTATGAAGGACAAAATTTTAAAAATTTCCTAAGTTTCAATGAGAAATTGGAGGACCACGCACTAGCAACAAAGCAATTTTGTGTGCAGCATGCATATTCCTTCGATAGTTGCGTGGTCTTGGGGATGGCGAAAAGTCACTATCTGGGACCACTTCCCACACTTGGGGAAGTTGATTCTATGTCAATGATAGTCAAGGACATCTGACTTGAGTTCATCCTAAAGATATGCATCCCTCAAAGGAATCTCTTGTCCTACTCTTAAGTCATTATCACTCTTGGGCCAAGAGAGGGAAGAGGAGTTCAAAAATTTCTATATAAACAAGCCATGGGAAGAGAAAAGCATGAGACACTGTTATACTAGCCAAATTGCTATCATAGCAACACCAGCTTTCAATTTTTGAAGCAAGAGGAGTGAAGTCACTAGCATGTTAGCCATCCAACATCCTAGTGAAGGAGAGGACAACACCATTGGAGAGTCTCCAAATTCCTTTTGAGAGAGGGAGTAGAAGCTTGCAAGGAAACCAAGGAAAGGGACTCCCTTTCTGAGAATATTTGAGCTCCATAGCTCAAAGGGCTCACTACAAGTGTGTTACCATTGTATTCTTCTTACTACCAGCAAGCAATAAAAGGGAATTTTCTCCATTATTGTATTGGTTTGTTTGCTCCATTTGAGCTTATTGTCTTGTGTGTTTCTTTTTGAGCTTATGTTATTGTATGAATTACTTTCATTATGATTTTTTCTTTACTTTTTTTCAGTCTTCCCATTAAGAGCACCATAATATTTTCTGTGATCTTTTTAGGAAGAAACCTACTGTTAAAGAGGTCTCTTTTGGTAAACTAATGTGACAAAATCACTACCGTGTGTTTAACAAGAAAGGACATTCCTTCTCTCATTAGCTATAATAAAATCTATTAGGTCTTGCATTCAACATTCATTTAGTTACAATTAAAAACATGAATAGAGCCAGGACTAAGAACTGTCATATAACCAACATATAACCAGATAAATAACCATGAGAAAAAAACCATTAAAGCCACATAATAACAAATGCATTTCCTTATCAAAATAAAGATAAACTTAACTCTTATTAGACATAGGAAAAATCCAACCACGTTTGGGACTTCCATGTACCATCCAACCATAGATTGGTTGAAACAATTATTTCTTTCAAAAAATCACCCCTGTGTCATATTCCAAGCGTGAATGTGGTATCTCATGGGATAAACCAATCCAAACACAACCAAGGGAATCTAGAAGTTAAAACACCTCCACTCTCACCATGCTGTGATCTCATCTAAATTGGTGTTGAGATCAAAAAACCAAACTGATCTTGGATGCCTCAAAATTTCTTCTCCAATACCTTGAGGATTTTTACCATCCCCGCCCTTAGGCTTTACTGTCTATCCCTCCATTACCAGTCAAGGTATTCCTAGGCCTTTGAGAATCTTATTGATACCACCTCACCCAGATCCAAAATATTCCATCAATCCAAAGCTCAAACTGAGAATCAATGCCATCATACCATGGCTATCTGGAAATGGAAAGGATAGGCTAAAATCCATTTTCCAACCCAAAAAAACCCATGCCAATGAAAACAAGAGAACCAAATACCAACATGCGCATACCATGCATGCCAAAACCAGCTAGGAAATCACACATGCAACATGTTACCTGCAAGTATTCTTGCTGAAGCTGCTTGATCCAACTTTTCCTTTCTTGATCCTTGCTTTCTTTTTCTTTCCTTTTCCTTCATTTGTTTTCTTTCTTTCCTTCTCTTCTCGGTGCTCTTATCCTTTCTCAGACTAATTCCAAAACTGAACTAACAAAAATCTACCAACTGATGCTCTGAGGTATTTTTATTTATGAGGCCTCTAATTTCTTCAATTTTCCATTATTGTCCTTCATTTTCCTCCTTACATGCAACCTGTGACCGTTCACCTTCCTTTTCTCTTAATTTCCTTTGTTTTCATAAATAAATGCAAAAAATACCTTTTGTCCTTTCCAAAGCCTTAGCCATTGCCTTTTCCAATTTCCCCTTAGCCATAAAACACAACAATTGATGCCCACTTGGATATTTTTCCTAGCATTCATCTTGGAATAAGTGTCCCTTAACTATGGTCTTATTTTTCCTCTATAAACTTTTATTACATGAAATTTTAACCCGTGGTTGTTACAGATGGAGCCCTAACTTTAAAATTTACTATGATTTTCCCTCTACGGTCCTAGTATGGGTTAATCTTTCCTTTCTTCCCCTTCATTGTTGGAACAATGCCACATTTAGGAGCATTAGAAACACATTGGGAAAATATATAGATTGAGTGGATCCCCACGATAGCCTCTTCTTTTATGCTCAGATATGTGTGGAGGTTGATTTGGATAAGGGCCTCCCTACAAAAATCAATCTTAGTCTTGAGAGTTTGTCCCATATCCAGGAATTCAATTATGACTAGCTTCCCTTCAAATGCAAAGTATGTCAAATATGGTCACTTTGCTAGAAATTTCTCCAAAGGAAAGGGAGACACGGAATAACAATGGAAGAAAGAAAAGAAAAGATGAGGATCTAACAAATAACATCCTCCACTTAACAAACAACAAATCAAGAAATATTGTCAGGAAAATGACCCAACTCTTTAAAAAATAAAAACAATAGAGTGGGGAAAGGATGAGAAAATCTGCTAACAAAGGTAGAAATGGGAAAAGGTATGAAGTTATAAATACTCTAGACAAGCAAGGGGAAATCCTACAACAATGTCCTCTTGATTTGGAAAAAAAAATAGATCAACATCCTCATCAAGAGCCAACATTAGAACCAATGGAGGACTCCAAACCTAACATTTAATAATTAATGAATCAAGAAGAACTCTTAGAAGAAGAAGATGAATTTATATCGCCAAAGGAGGGTGGTGTATTTCTTACATTTACAAGCTCAACTAATGAAAATTATGAAGTAGAAAAGGTAAAAGAGTTGTATCGGTGATCCTATAGATCAGGTAGAAAAACTAACAGCGAAGTTCAATTTAAAAATAAAGAAAAAGAGAAATAATTTGGTTATCAATCCACCCCATGCCTACAACCGACATAAATGGGTAATAAAGGTAGTAAAAACACCTTTGAAACTACCCCCTCTAAAGGGGTAACTCACACTAGGAGTAATTAATGATAGTCATCTCCTAGAATTGTATGGGAATAGGGTCTGAAAAATGAATGACAGAACTAAAATATTTAATGAAAAAAGAGACACCTTCAATGGCCCTACTCTAGGAGATCGAAATAGAGGGACATGGGGTCCTCTCAATCTATCACAAGTTATTGAATTGAAGTCGCAGTGTCTCTGTCACCTCTTGGGGAATTTCAGGTGGCCTATATACCCTGTGGGATCCTCATCAACTTCATCTTATAAACTCCCTCAAGTTGCCACACTAGATAGCTACCTCCCTTCTAAACCTTTCTTCCAATAAAGTATGCCATATCATAAATGTTTACATCCCTGTTCATTTTAGAGAAAATCAAGAATGTTTGGCCTCCCTTCTTGGTCTAATCAAGGAATCATAGTTTGGATCACTCAATGTCTTTGGGGGGGGGATTTTAACACCACCTTACATAATTGGGAGAAAAAAGGGGGCTTCCCCACCTATAATACTTCATTAGACATATTCAATTAATGAATATCAAGCCTTTTGGTCTTCATTGTAACATCCCGAGTTAAAATTTCATGTAATAAAAGTTAATAAAGGAAAAATAACACCACGGTTAAGGGACACTTATTCCAAGTTGAATGTTGGGAAAAATATCCTAGTGGGAATCACTTCTTGTGTTTTATGGCTAAGGGGAATTTGGCAAAGGCAATAGCTAAGGCTTTAGAAAGGAAAAATAGTATTTTTGTCATTTATTTATGAAATTAAAGGAAATTAGGAGAAAAGGAAGGATAAAGGTCACAGGTTGCATGTGAGGAGGAAAATGAAGGAAAATAATCAAAAATTGAATAAATTAGAGGCCTCATTAATAAAAAGACCCTAGAGCATCAATTAATAGCCTTTTCTTAGTTCATTTTTGGATTTAGTCTCAGAGAGGAGAAAAGAACCAAGAGGAGAAAGATGGCAAGGAAGGAAATCAAAGGAAATCAAAGGAAAGAAAGGATCACAAATGCAAAGTTGGATCAGAAACTTAGTAGGAATACTTGCAGGTAACAGGTTGCATGTGTGATTTCCTAGCTGGTTTTGGCATGCATGGTATGTGCATGCTGGTATTTGGTTCTCTTTAATGCTACTGGGCATTGGTTTTTTGGGTTGGACAAAGGATTTTAGCCTAGCCTTCTTTTAGCCTAGCCTTCATTTCCTACAGCTGGGTTCTATCATGGGGTTGTTTGGTTTGTGCTTTGGATTTTCAAGAGATTTTGGATCCAAGTGAGGTGGTCCTCGGGAAAATTCCCAATGTTGGCAATATGATGCGAGTGTTGTCCTTGATGGCAACCCACTTGATGAAGATGATGGCAACCTACTAGATGAAGTTGTTCTTGATGCATTAATGATGTAAATCCGATGTTCTACAAGAAGTGCGTAGTACCGAGAAAACAAATATCAGTATGTCCAAGAATAATGATGAAAAGTGTGTGTCTTAAGGCATACGCGGGTTTGTCTAGGCGAAGTAGCGTATGCATGTGGAAAATTACGTGACAAGTCGCGTATGCTCAATTGCGCTCTAAATTTGTAAAACCAAGGGTCACTACCATGGTATTGACCCATTGTATTGAGCGCTGGGTTGTCTATTTGATCCCATCCAGGAATACCATCGGATGTGATGTGGTTTTGGCTCATGGTATTGAAAAAGGGTAAACCTATATAAGGAGAAGAAAATCATTGTGCAAGTGGGTGCATGTGTCCGGGCTTTGATGAATACTTCACTCTAAAGTATATATGTATGGGTGAACCCCTGTTTCTAATTGATAGATCTGAATCTATGATGCACCTATGAACATGATGAAGGCTCAAGATCTCTAGATCTAGAAATGGTGAATGTCAAGGATGATTTGAAAAGAAGTGAAGAAGACCCGGCGCAATCTCGTTGAAGAGATTGAAGAAATCTGATAATTTTATATATCCGGTCCGTACCGCAAAGTTTATCTTTTATAGATCTATACGCATGTTCGTTTCATGAAAAGCGCGTGTATACGCGGGTCCGTGGAAAGAAAAGCGCGTATGCGCAGCTAGGGTTTTCCTTGGAAAATGCATCGAAGTATACGTGGGTTCGTCTTCCGGAAAGCGCGTATATACGCGAGGTCCGATTAAATAAAAGCCCGTATGATTTCAGATCTAATGGTTGCTAAAGGATGCGTTTCGCATATCTATTCGAAGTTTGGGTTATATCCGATATTCCCGGTTACGCGTGATCTCACCGGGTCCGTTTGAAGCAATGAGCAAGGTATGATTGTTGATAAGTGAAGGGTTGTGTTGAAGTCAGTTTTGATCCAGTTTAAAAATTGATGAAACGTGGTCTGCAGCAGTCCGAGTGTCGAAGCCTTCGGTCGCGGGGTTGTAGCCCCCCTTCCAGAGAGGTCTGGTAAACAAGAGCAGGGGGTCGTAGCTCCCTTCCGGGATAGGCTAGTAAACGAGAGAAGGTAGTAGCCTTCTGCGCAGTGGGTGCCTCGCGTGCCGGTTTGAGTCCGCACCGAGTACATGATTGTAAGAAGTTTTCTTAATAATAAATTTTGAAGGTCGAAACAACGGCGGCGGTGGTTTTCTCCCGAATTGGGTTTCCACCTAAAAATCCCGGTGTTCATGTGTGTTGCATATGTGTGATGATTATTCCGTTCCGTCCGCACCTATTTACTATTTCTGAAATATCCGATGAATGAATATTGCAATGATCTCGAGTTAAGATTCAAACACATAATTAGATCTCCGGACATACGCAAGTTCTGTAAAGGATCTCCACGTATATACGCTAGTTTCCTTCGATAAAGTAGCGTATGGGTTTTTTTAAAAGGAAAAAAGTAAAAGTTTGATTGTTTGCACTAAATACTAATTCACCCCCCCCTCTTAGTATTTTTTCCAACAATTGGTATCAAAGCAGGTCCTTCCGAAAAAATCTTAGCCGCTAGAAGGAAGATCAAGCAAGATGAGCAATCATGAGGGAAAAGAACTCCAAGCAACCCCGTATGTATTCAAGAACTGCAAAGATCAATGTTACTTGAGCAAATCTTCAGAAAGTTGGCTATGGCATAGAAGGTCAGGGGCATCCGAGCTTCTCTCAAATCAACAAAGCAAGCAAACTTCAAGATGTTCGTGGTCTTCCCAATATTACTCTACCGGAGAGTATCATATGCAAATCTTGCCAATTCGGTAAGCGAGACTAGAGTACAATTTAATGCCAAAGAAGGATCATCAATTAAGCCTCTTGAACTCATTCATACTGACATATGTGGACCTATGAGGAAAAAATTCACCACGTGGGGAAGAATACTATATCTTATTTATTGATGATTACTCTAGAATGTGTTGGATCGGGTTGATTAAACACAAAGATGAAGCATTTGAAAATTTTCAAATCTTCAAAGCATTGGTAGAAAATGAATTAGATCTAAAAATCAAGTGTCTTAGATCTGATCGAGGAGGAGAATATACATCAAATGAATTCTTTGAATTTTGTGAACAACATGGCATAAAAAAGACAGGTTCTCCCGTAGCGAGCACTCCACAACAAAATGGCGTAGCGAAGAATGAATAGAACAATTCAACAAATGGCTAGAGCTATGCTTGATGATTCTGGAACTCCCGACATGTTCCGGGGAGAAGCGACACATATAGCAACAAACATTCTCAACAAGGCACATGTTCGGGTAAATAGTGACAAAACTCCATATGAACTACGGTATGGTAATTCTCCCTCCGTGAAGAATTTTAGAATTTTTTGGAAGTAAATTCTTTATCAAAAAAATAATGATGAAAAGCTTGGCAAGTTTGAACCTAGATTAGATGAAGGGATACTTCTTGGTTACTCATCTACAAGCAAGAGCATACAAATGTTACAATAAAAGGCTTCGGAAGATTGTTGAATGTATTGATGTTGTTATTGATGAGTCTCCTACGACTCCTAAAGAAGAAAAAACAAGCAACAGAAGAAGATGATGGTGATTTTTTTTCCTTCTACATAAAATGGAAATGATATAGACAAGTGGATCCAATGAAGAACCCGAAGATGATTTATCCGAAAAGGCTCCATCCAGATATGTTCAAAAGAATCATCGTGAATCTCAAATTGTGGGAGACAAGGAATCGGGTGTACAAACAAGGAGGACTCTTGTGGGATCTTCTAGTGATCCGGCATTTCTATCCAAAATTGAACCACACAATATCAATCAAGCTTGAAAAGATAAATGTTGGATTCAAGCCATGAATGAAGAGCTTGATCAAATTGAAAAGAATCACACTTGGGAATTGCTACCAAGACCACATGATAAAAATGTCATTGGAACTAAATGGATATTCAAGAACAAGTTAAATGAGAATGGGGATGTTATAAGAAACAAAGCTAGAATTTTTTGCAAGGGGTATACTCAACAAGAAGGTATAGAATTTGAAGAAACTTTTGCTTCTGTAGCTAGACTCGAAGCCATAAGAATGTTTCTTGCTTTTTCAAGTTTTCAACAAATTAAAGTTTATCAAATGGATGTTAAATATGCCTTTCTCAATGGTGATCTAGAAGAAGAAGTTTATATAGAACAACCGGAAGGATTCATTTTTGGGAAATGATGAAAATCTTGTTTGTAGACTTAAAAAGGCTCTATATGGTCTCAAACAAGCTCCAAGGGCATGGTATTATTGTCTTGACAAATATCTTCATCAACAAGGATTTTCAAAGGGGTTCATTGATAGCAACTTATACACAAAGGTTGAAAATGATAAACTATTGATTGTGGTTGTATATGTTGATGACATAATTTTTTGGGAGCAATGATGAGTAAGAAATTTGCTTCCGTCATGCGGCAAGAATTTGAAATGTCCTTACTTGGAGAACTAACATTCGTTCTTGGGTTGCAAGTGCATCAAACTCAGATGGTATATTCTTATCACAAGCAAAATATCTTAAGCAAATTTTGAAGAAGTATGGCATGGAAGAATGCAAACCCGTAAGTACACCAATGATAACCGGATGTAACCTCGCTTCTCATGATGATTCTCCCGCGGTGAATCAACCGGAATACGATATCAATGATAGGAAGCCTATTTTATCTCACTCGGGACTAGACCGGGACATTATGCATGCGGTTAGGGATTGTTGGACGATTCCAAGCTAATCTAAAAGAGTCTCACCTTCGAGTCGTCAAAAGAATATTCAAATATCTACAAGGAACTCAAGACTTTGGACTATGGTATCCAAAGAATGCCGATCCGACTCTTCATGCTTACACGGATGCAGATTAGGTCGGAAATGTTGATGATCGGAAAAGCACTAGTGGTGGTGCATTCTATATGGGGCCCCTGGTTGGTATCTTGGTTCAGCAAGAAGCAAAATTCTATTGCCTTATCTACGGCAGTACGGAACATGTGGCTTCCGCCTCTGCTCGCACTCAACTCCTTTGGATGATGCAAACCTTGCAAGATTTTTCAAATCAAATGTACACCTCCTATCTCCATTATGTGTGATAATACAAGTGCCATCGGTATCTCAAAGAATCTCGTTATGCATTCAAAGACCAAGCACATTCCCATCAAGTATCACTTCTTACGTGAACAAGTGCTTGAACAAAAGGTAAAGTTGGAGTATGTTCCCTCCAAAGAACAAGTTGCCGATATATTTACCAAACCTCGCCAGGGAAGCATTCAAATATCTCGGACGAAGTTGGGAGTAGTCTCTGCCGAGAAGAAAATTAGAACTGCTTAAATTTAGAAGATCAAATTGGATACCCGGGTTTCGAAAGACAATCGCGTATATACGCAAGTTTCTCCACGAAAAGCCGCATATGGCCGATTGCTGACAATTTTTGGTTGGGGTCGGCATTTTACTAATACATCCGTAGCTTTTCGTTTGATATCTTTGGTGTCGTACGGTATCTCCGGTGAAGTTTTATCTCTTATATTTTCGTCTCATTCTTTGAATTTGGTAAAGAGTAAACCCGATGTACGGGTTCAAGGGGAGCAATAGCCTTCTTTGAGTATAATGCATTGTTGGCATTATGATGGCTCTAAATTATGATCTCTTTTGAGGTCTTTTCGATATTGGTCATAAAAGGTCATATTTGTAATTTGATGAAAAAGGTCATGTTGAGACCTATGATGAAAAATTGTAATATTCAGTCATGTAAGGACTTGTTCAAATGTGTAAACCCTTTTTGGTTGGGTATTTGAGTCTCTTATGTAAATCCACTTGGTTGGATCTTTGATGTATGTATGAGTCCTTGGTGATAGGAAGGTCATAGAGTCATGTACTTCGATGAAAAATATGTTTGAACTTTCAACATGACCTCGTGGGGAGCATGGTAACTTCGATGCACATCGGATCCGCAGAGCGCTTCCTTCTACATGAAGAGAAAAAACCTTGTGTTGGTTTTTGATCCGCCCTTTGCCCTTGATGTCAAAGGGGGAGAGTGACATGGTGTTTGAATAAGGGGAGAGTAACATGGTTATTGTGTAATGATTATAATCAATGTATCTATCTCGTTGTGGTGATCAAACACCTTCGTGGTTGCCATCAAGTCCAAAGGGGGAGATTGTTGGTAATATGATGCGAGTGTTGTCCTTGATGGCAACCCACTTGATGAAGATGATGGCAACCTACTTGATGAAGTTGTTCTTGATGCATTAATGATGTAAATATGATGTTCTACAAGAAGCGCGAAGTACCGGAAAAAACAAATATCGAGTATGTGCAAGAATAATGATGAAAAGTGTGTGTCCTAAGGCATACGTGGGTTTGTCTAGGCGAAGTAGCGTATGCACGCGCAAAAGTACATGCCAAGTCGTGTATGCTCAATTGCGCTCTATATTTGTGAAAACCAAGGGTCACTACTATGGTATTGACCCATTGTATTGAGCGCCGGGTTGTCTATTTGATCCCATCCAGGGAATACCATCGGATGTGATGTGGTTTTGGCTCATGGAATTGAAAAAAGGGTAAACCTATATAAGGAGAAGAAAATCATTGTGCAAGTGGGTGCATGTGTCCGGGCTTTGATGAATACTTCACTCTAAAGTATATCCGTATGGGTGAACCCCTGTTTCTAATTGATAGATCCGAATCTATGATACACCTATGAACATGATGAAGGCTCAAGATCTCTAGATCTAGAAATGGTGAATGTCAAGGATGATTTGAAAAGAAGTGAAGATGACCCTGGCGCAATCTCGTTGAAGAGATTGAAGAAATGCGGGTAAGTTTATAGATCCGGTCTATACTACAAAGTTTATCTTTTATAGATCTACACGCATGTTCGTTTCATGAAAAGCGCGTGTATACTCGGGTCCGTGGAAAGAAAAGCGCGTATGCACGGGTTAGGGTTTTCCTTGGAAAATGCACTCGAAGTATATGCGGGTTCGTTCTTTCCGAAAAGCGCGTATATACGCGGGTCCGATTCAATAAAAGTGCGTATAATTTCTGATCTAATGGTTGCTAAAGGATGCGTTTCGCATATCTATTCGAAGTTTGGGTTATATCTCGATATTCGGTTACGATGATCTCACTCGTTTTGTTTGAAGCAATGAGCAAGGTATGATTGTTGATAAGTGAAGGGTTGTGTTGAAGTCTGTTTTGATCCGAGTTTGAAAATTGATGAAACGTGGTCTGCAGAGTGGTGCCGAGGGTCGAAGCCTTCGCCGTGGGGTTGTAGCTCCCCTTCCAGAGAGACTCGGTAAACAAGAGCATGGGGTCGTAGCTCCTTTCCAGGGATAGGGCTGGTAAATGAGAGAAGGTAGTAGCCTCTAGCGTGGGTGCTACTGCCGGCTTTGAGTTTCATTACGCACAGTACATGATTGTAAGAAGTTTTCTTAATAATAAATTTTGAAGGTTGAAACAACTGCAGCGGTGGTTTTCTCCCGAATTGGGTTTCCACCTAAAAAATCCCGGTGTTCATGTGTGTTGCATATGTGTGATGATTATTATGTTCTGTCTACACTGTTCATTGTTTCGAAATATCCGATGAATGAATATTGCAATGATCCGAGTTAAGATTCAAACACATAATTAGATCTCCGGACATACGCAAGTTCATGTAAAGGATCTCCGCGTATATACGCTAGTTTCCTTCGATAAAGTAGCGTATGGGTTTTTAAAAAGGAAAAAGTAAAAGTTTGATTGTTTGCACTAAATACCGATTCACCCCCCCCTCTCGGTATTTTTCCAAAATGCCTAGGAATCCCTTGACTGGTAATGGTGGGATACATGGTAAATCCTGAGGGTGGAGACAAGAAAATTCCTTAAGGTATTGGAGAAGAAATTCTTAGGCATCCAACCTCGGTTCGATTTTTTGATCTCGGCACTAGTTCAGGTGATATCATGGTATGGTGAGGGTGGAGGCGGTCTAAGCTCTGTATTCCCTTGGCTGTGTTTGTATTGGTTTATCCCATGAGATCCCACATTCGTGCTTGGAATATGGCATGGGGTTGATTGTCTGAAAGAAATAATTGGCTCAACTAATCTATGGTTGGGTGGTACGTGGAGGTCTCAAATCTGGTTTGATTTTTCCTATGTTTAATAAGATCTAAGTTTCTCTTGCTTTTGATAAGGAATTGTACTTGTTATTATGTGGCTTTAATGGTTGTTCTCTCATGGTTATTTATCCGGTTATATGCTTGTTATAAGGATGTTTATATGACATATCTTAGTCATGGATATATTCATGTTTTTACTTGTAACTAAATGAATAATGAATGCAATACTTAATGATGTTATAATAGTTAATGTGAGAAGGCAGTCACCCTTCTTGTTAAACCTCGAATAAATTTCCAGACCCTTATGTTCATAATTGCATTCATGACCTATAGGTTGCATATTTACCAAGTGTTTGACAAAATTTCAATCTTAGTCGGGGAAGATTAAATCAAATCCTCGCTTCAGTTTGTTATCAAAAGCATTTTCTTCATGTCTATTATGAGTTTTGAAAGTTACATAGAGTTTTGGGTAAAGGTTAAGGCCCAACCCTGGAAAATAGCCTTAAATATTGTATTCATTGGCATAGTACTAGAAGAAGAAGGATAAAGGTGCACTTAGTCAGGCTCATGGGAGCGAATGGGGGTCTCAGTCGCTTGGAGAGATTGTAAAGGGAGTGACTGGGGCTCCAGTTCAGCAAAAAGGTACATTATCTCGGGTACATAGGTCCAGGAAGGGTGGTTCAACCCTTGGGGGCCCTGTGGCATCAAAAAGAGGTCAGTAAGGTCTTAGGTTGTTGACTCTATTTCCTTAAGGTTGTATAGGAGGTTGAGTCTTATTATAGTAGCCCTTAACCTTATGTTTACCCCAAGCAAGCCGATGAAAGTGGGTGGATGTGGGAAGAGGCATGTTACATCCGTTATACCTAGAATAATAAAATATCTAGCTTGGGCCACATTGTTGCGCACCTAGATCATTTTCTAATCTTAGATGCTTCGCTCTCCCTCAATTTTAATCTTCGGTCTTCTATCCTCCTCTAGAATGATTTTGACCACCACCCTATCAAGTTGGATGTGTCTCCTCCTATCAAATATGGACCAATCACATTTAGATTCTTCCCCTTATGGATCTTGGGCCCAAGATTCCATGAAATGGTCTCCTTGTCATGAAAATCCTGGGTTGATGCAAGTCCAATCCAGATATGGGAGACAAATATCAAAATAATTAAAGCGAGTATTAAATCATGGGTTGTTGATTCAAAAACTAACAAATATGCATCTATTGAAAATATAAAGCAGAAGATTGTGAAAATCCAATCTTCCATGGAGTCTAAGCTAGTTACAAATGAAATGTCGTTCCAAGAAAAAACAACTTTTGCAAAATATCACTCCTTATTACAAGAAGAAGAAGAGCACTAAATATGGAAATCCCACAACATCAAGATTTAATCTAGTGTCATAAATACTAAATTATTTCATAATAAAGCCAAGAATTGTGAAATAAAAAACAATATTCAGGAAATCACAGTGTGAAGTGTTAAAGTGGACAATTTTCAACAAATTAAGGTGGAAGCCCTAACACACTTTAGCAACCTATACACCCAATTGAATCCCCCATCAAAGGAAGCTAAGTATTATATGTTAAATCAAATCTTGAAGTTGATATCATAAGACATGAACCACTGGCTCACTGTTCTACCCATTGAAGAGGAAATAAGAAAGGCGGTATTCTCATTTAGCCTAGATAAAGCCCCCAGACCTGACAATTTTTCTGCTCACTTCTATCAACACTTTTGGGATATTATTAAAGATACCTTTTCATAATGGTAGGATACTCATTGAAACAAAATTGTATAGGAGGTGGCATTAACTCATCCTTCCTGGCCTTAGTCCCAAAGGAATCCAAACCTTCCTCTTTTGCTAGATTCTCGTCTATATCCCTTTGTAATGTTTCATATAAAATTATAGCAAAGCTACTAGAAGAAGGCTTAAGAGATCCCTCCTGGAATTCATCTCTAAAAAATGAGGATTTGTGCCTAGGAGACAAATCATTGATAATATCATATTGGTTCAAGAGGCCATAGACTCCAGTCAGAAAAGGGGCGATAAAAGAATGCTTATCAGACTCGATATGGCCAATGATTTTGACAATGTTAGGTAAATATTTCTCCTCAAAGTAATGGAAAATTTGGGGTTTGACCCTAAATTTCATCCAATGGATCAATATTTGCATAGTCTCACCTTGGATCACTTCATTGGTGAATCATAGAGTTACCAATTTTTTCAAAGCTTCTTGGGGATTCCACCAAGGTTACTCATTATCACCCTTCTTATATATTCTCCTGGAATATACCCCAATTCATCGTATGGAGTATGAATGTGATAATTATTGTCTTCTCGATATTCAATATGAGAAAAATATAAAAAGCATCAATCATTCCCAATTCACAAATGATACTCTCCTTCTTGGTGGAGCTTCCTTAGTCATTGCCAAAAGATTCAAACATGTTCTAGATAATTTCCTTCAAGCCTCTAGAGGCCTAGCAAATTTTGTTGTCCTAAATTTTCTCATGGAACATAATAAATTCTAAGCAAAATAAAATTTGTGAGGTCTTTAGTTCTAGTATTGTGGAGAGCTGGAAGGAATTCAATTATCTAGGCATCCCTATTCATCTCATATATCATTGGCATCAGGCTTGGAAAAGTGTGCTCTCGAAAGTAAAAGATAAGTTTGACTCTTGGGAAGCTAGATGCTTAAATATGGCGGGACACATCGTCCTCATGAAGGCTTTCATATCTACTATTCCCCTACATCAATTTTATATCCTCTTAGCTCCTCAATATATTCACCAATTTCTAGGAAAATATATTACAAAGTTTCTCTAGGAATGTGACAAAAATTCTATTTTGTCAACTCGGCCACAGTTTGGGCCCCAAAATCACATGTGGGTTGGGTATAGTTGATCCCACTCTAATGAATCAGGCCATATGAGATAAGTTGGTGTGGAAACTCAAGTCTCAATCAGAGACCTGGTGGGGTCAAGTTCTTATAGAAAATACTCTCAGTAGGTCTCTGGAAGTATAATTTACCCAATACAACCTTCATGTCAAGGATCCTCTATTTGAAAGCTTATCTCAACATAAACTAGAATTATAAATGAAAACCTTCATTGGACATCGAGTAATGGATCTAAAATTCATTTTTGGACAAAATCTATAATGGATCACCCACCTCTAAAAGAATTATCTATCTTATGCCCCATCAAGGCCTTCTTAAACAATCAAGGGATGGTCAAGTTGGCTCACATCTCCCTGCGGGATGATTCAGGTTATTGGATTAGCTATAAATTTGAAAAAATCCCCAACAATCTCCTCCCCCTTGTGGAGGTATTGAAAGAAAATATGTTGGGTTGTGCTCCTTGGAATCAACTTGTTGAAGATAAATTGGAATGGAAGTCTCATGTTTATACTATCATGGATGGATATGAATAATTTTTATTCTCCATGTAAGTTCCCCCAAATTCCTCTATCTAGAAAAATATTTGGCTTAACAATTCTATCCCAAAAGAAAATACCTTATGTTGGCTTCTCACTCATAAAAAGTTCTTGACTTATGAAAACCTTAGAAAAATGGGTGTTCGATGCCTTTCCCACTTCCCTTTATGTGAACAACAAGAGGAAAGTATATTCCATATTTTCCTCTCACTTCCTTACACCATGCAAGTTTGAATCGCAACCCTTGGCCCTCTATTCTCCCGCATTAGGTGGCCTCATGATCTCCTTTCCTTCATCTAATTCTGGCACAAACATTATATGGGTTCATTCTCTAGGAAATATAAACTTAAATGGCTCTCGATATCTCTCCCAAAATATATTTGATTACAATTTTGGCTATCCCATAATAGTGTTATATTTAAAAATATTAGCCTTTCTCCAAGGAAAACAACCTTGGAGACTATTTTTTTGTGTTGAATTCAACAATACTAAATCAAGTTCCCCCGGTTCTCTCTTAGACCAATATGAAAAGAATAGATGGATTTCCTTATTGATCCTTTGAAAAGCCTTCCCACATCCACATTTAAGTCTCGACCAATAGAATATTTGGAAACTCTGGTTATCATAGGTGACCTGGAGGATTAGAAAAATGGGAAGAATTGTCGGATACTCTAAATTGGTGGAGCTTCCAAAAAAAATCCAAGGGTGGTAGGAGGGGGAGGGGTTGTTTATAATCCTGATGGAAAACCAACTATCAAGTACTCCTCGGAGCTTCAGAAGAGGACTAATAATCAACCTAAAATGTATGGCCTATTGCTTGGATTAAAATTGGTGAAAGATATGGATATCGCTAAGATATCAATCCTTGGGGACTCTCTCCTCATGATACATTATGTGTACAAAGGCTCTTTTCCTAAACTTATTCTACAAATATTTGCTTTTGCCCTCGATTACTTCCCCCTCGGGACATTTTTTCACATCCTTATATGCCAAAACTTAGAAGAAGATAGATAGGCTAATCTTGCATGCCTTCTAAAAGTGGGCCAAACTAACATAAATGGATCCTCAATATGGAGAAACATCCCATGATTCTCCCCTCCCCACCTTAGTTCTAATGAACATGATTTGGAATCCTACTCTAAGTATCCATCTCCGATTTCTTGATCTAAACATTAGAGTTCATGGTAGAAAAAGATGATGATTAATCTAGGGTGTCGTATCTTTGTGAGGCCATGGGCCATGCAAAGGAATTCCTCCAAATATTCTCAAACGCGTCAAGATTTGAGACTGAAAAACATACTAAGTTTCAATCTGATCTTGCACCTTTCTTATTGAGTGTCTTAAGGATGGGTGCCATAATGAAGTTTAATGGTGACCAGATTAGTGCCATGTGTGGAATTTATGGTTTAAATATTAAATTCATGACCTTCATCCAATCCTGCCTTCGTAGCTTTATTTTTTCTTATCAATGTGAGCTTCTACTTAGCAGTATTTAATGGTGCCTAATGTTGGCTCATTTAATCCAATCAACATTTTCAAATATTTTCTATGTTAATTAGCTTCTTAGCTCTGTTAGTAGCACTCAAGGAAAATTTGCATAGTGCCATCTAATGCAAATTTTGGATTCACTGTAAAGGAAACTCCAACAGCCTAACCCTCCCTTGGATACGCCATGTCTCCTAGTTTTTTTGTGAGGGCACAATTAGTATTAGTTTGGCCAATTGTTTATCCATTCACCAACCCATTCCTATTAATTGGTTCTTGGTGCTCTTCCTTGCATATCGTCCTTACTCTGCTAGGTACTCTTATTCTCAAGTATCCCATTCATGTATGGATAGTATCTTTTTCTAATTTGGCTCTTAGTTGCTCCCTGCTTTACTTACTTAATTGTAAGTCTTCCTTGCTCCTTCACCCCTTTGGCCTAGGTGCTTTTAACTTAATGAATTATATTGTTGGACCTATCTCTTCTTGTGGAAAGAAATTACCTTTCATCATCATTCTTTATGTAACTATTCTCTGGTTGGAATTTGTCTGACTTTGGTTCACGGTTGTCCCTGTGATTTCCATAGTAGCCCTCCCATTGATCCTCTGAGTCATTTGAGCCTTGTCCTTGTTGACACCCAGTCTAATTACTCCTGCAATAGAATAATGTTGATCAAGATGGATAAATTTGCTACAAAAAATGGTTACACCAATTGTAGAAAGTGTACTCAGTAAATAGAATCTCTTCAGCTGGAACACATGGATATTATTTGGAAACTTCATCAACAAATGGCAACCACCATTTCCCTCATGGATGATATTCAAACCCTTAAAGATAAATTAACCCATCAAGAGGATGAAGTCAATTCTCTTCATCAATAGCTAAAAGACCTAAAGTTGCAACTCATAGTTAATGAAAACTAAAACTTAAACAACATTGCATCTAGTTGGCCTACTAGCAACTTGCTACTATATATTAATTGTCTTTTGGAAGACTCAATTTCTCCTTCTTTTTTATGCTCTCGTATTGTAAATTTGTTTTACTGCTTGGAAAATTTTGAAAAGTCTATGCATGTTTGCCACTTGTAGTAGTAATTTTCTAATATATTATTTTTGTAGCATGTGTGAGTCCCTATTATGAGGACCCTTTGCCAGAAGAATCAATGTCTCTAATTTACTATGTAGTTGTTGCACTCATGTGTAGATTTTAATAGAATACTTATCTTTTTCCAAAAAAAAAAAAATGGATGGAATCTCATGTGAATAGGCTCAAAGGGTATAATTAGGCAGGTCCTTAATGTAACATGATACAACCCACTCTTTTCCTCTCAAAGTTTTGTTCTAGTTTATTTTATTATCAATATTTCACTTAAAAGAATCTCAACCAATGTTGTTAGAAGTGTATGTGGTAAGATTTGATATGTGAATGGGTTACCATATTAATTTTGAGTCAAATAATTAAATTTCATTAAATTCCCTAGTATAACCTTTATTAAAACATACTGCTCTATTTTAAGAAAAAACAAACATGGCTTATACATGTGAGAGCGTATAAACACCCAAGAACTAGAGTGTAAAAGCTAAAAACATTTTACAAAAGATACTAATGAGAAATAAATAAAAAAGATTAAAACACTTAGTTTCTTGAGTAAAAGGATTTACAACAATCATTTATAGGAAAAATGGAAGCTTCTAGTGATATCTAGAAGATAAATCTTACAAAAAAGCAGATAAAGATGCTACGTAAGCTTACAAATTCCAAATATTCTTCATTGGAACTCTAACACCCCCCAAAAGCGAAATGTAGGGAGGAAATAAAGAAAAAAAAAATGATGGGTCTCGATAATGAGGTATGCTTAGGTACCCACATACAACCTCTCATAATGTAAAAAGGATAAAAACTTGTAGGAAACCCCCCCCCCCCCCCCAAAAAAATAAAGAGTACATGAAAAACTAAAGAAAGAAAGAGAGAAATGAGGAGGTGAAGTAAGGAGGACTCAAGATGAACCCCCAATAACAACTTCATTCACTCCAATCATCAGCCATAATTGAATAAACCTTGGTGATGCCAAGGAATTTGTCAAAATAGTTGTTACTTGTTCTTTATTAGGCACATACTCCAGCCTAAGAATGCCTTGATGGATAAGTTGGTGAATGAAGTGCATGTGGATATCGATTTGTTTGGTCCTTTGATGTTGCAAAAGAATTCTGGAAATATGTATTGCACTATGATTATCACACCATATAATAGTGGGTTGATCCCACTAAATTCCAAACTTAGTCAATAATTGTCACAACCAAAGAACTTCTCGACTAGCCAGAATTATAGCTTGATACTCATCTTCTGCCATAGATAATGAAATCGTTGATTGTTTCTTGTAGGACCAATAAAAAAATAAAGCTAGAGGTGGATTTTTTATCATTAATTGATCCATTCTAGTAAAAATATGTGAAACCCACAAGCTTAAGAGTACTAATAGTAAATTGAATGCCAAAATTCAAAGTGCCCTGAATATATCTTAGAATACACTTTGTTGCTTTCCAATGAATCTGATGAGGATCCTAGGATAATGAAGAAATCAAACCTAATGCATGAGAAAATTTAGGTCGAGTGTAAGTCAAATATATTAAAATGCCAACCAATTGTTGATAAAATGTAGGATCCACATGTTGTGAGGTGCATCTAGTGGTAAGAGTAACACATGAATAAAAGGGAGTAGGTGCAAGCTTAGGACTAGCTATGCCAAAGCGCTGAAGTAAATCAAGGGCATATTTTTGTTGGAAGATGGAAATCCCCTATGAATACTAGTGAATCTGTAGTCTAAGAAATTAATGTAGCATACCAAGGTCCATCATATCAAATTGTCCCATCAATGCTTCCTTAACATTCTAAATCATGGATGATGAACTCCCTATAAAGATCAAACTATCCACATATAGAACTTTAACAAATAAATTAGAGTCATATTTCTAAGTGTAAATTGTAGGATCATAATGACAATGGTTTGACCATGAAGCAAGCAAAAAACTATCCATATTCTCGTACCAAGATCCAGGATCTTGTTTGATACCATATAAGGAATTTTGAAGCTTGAAAATAAGTGAATGATCTTGCAAAAAACCAAGTGGATAATCCATGTAAATTTCCTCATGTATTTATCCATGTAGAAAAGCACTCTTTACATCCATCTAGTAAATTGACCAACCTTGAGAGGCAGGTAGAGAAAGCACAAGAAGTATAGAATCCATCTTGGAAATAGGGGCACAGGTTTTGAAATAATTACATTGGCCACAAGATGTTCCTTTTGTTTGTCAATAGAGCCATATGCAACATATTTGTTTTTATAGACCCACTTGCAATGGACCAACTTACATCCTTTGGAAAGAGGAACAAGATCCCAAGTATGTTTCTTTATCAAAGAAAAATATTCTTCTGTCATGGAAGCTTCCCACTCAAGTATTTTGGTAGAATTAGAAAATTGTTGTAGATCTTCTTAAATGGCATGACAGAAAAGTGAGATCCCTCTTGACCATGACTGATTTGAAGTTAGATAATTGAAATCATTTGTTTCATAGCCATATCTATTAGGTTTCTTTCTTTTGCAAAGGCTCCTCCTTAGGAATTTTTCTGGAATAGGATGCTCCTTATATGACTTCTCAAGGTTCTAATGGTGTTGTTGGTATATTTTCTTATGGAAGAGGACATACAACATAACTTTATTCATCTTCTATAACTACAAATCCATCACAAATATTAGAATCATTATTAACAATGAAAGTTTAGGAAGAATGGGAAGATGATCCTGCACTTTCATTCTCATCAAAATGAACATCTATTTGGAACAAATCTTCCTTAGAGGTAGGATCTAAGAGTTGATAAGCCTTCGTGTCCTCATCAGTAACTAACAAATATCAATTGTTAACTCTTCTTTTCCATGGCTTTGTGCTTTTCATTTTGAATCAATACCCAGGTAGGACTGATAAATACCTTGAAAGAAGAGACATCAAACTTCTCATGTGTCCAAGCTTCCACTAGAGTCATATGCTAAACTACCTTACGAGGAATCCTGTTTTGAATGAAATTGGCACAATTAACTACTTCATCCCAAAAGGAAGGTGCCATGTTCTTGGAATGAATCGTGCAATTTTCCATCTCCTTTAGTGTTCGATTCTTCCTTTTAGGAACACCATTTTTTTGAGGGGTGTAGGGAGGAGAGTTTTGATGAAGAATTCCTTGTTCTCTAGAGAAATATTGAAATTCCTTATTGAAATTCCATTAAATTACTATGCACCAACTCGAGAGGTGTTGTTGCCCTTGAAGCTTTCTCTTTAGGAAAGGGACCTTTTTGTTGTTTTCCAAGAGCACAACCTGCACACACCTCATCAATTCAAGAAACTTTTGGAAGGCTATAACCAAATTTTGAGTGAACATTTGCTGCAAATATCTATGATTTATATGGGAAAAAATTTCATGCCAAAGCATACTCAAGGAACCAACATGAGCTATGAAAGGATAAGTCGAGGAAGGTTGAAAGTTGACAAAATAATTTGGAGGCATGATCAACTTGTCCAATAGCAACAAAAATTGTTGGATCATGTGGTTCTCGAATAAATACCTGGTCAGGAGAAAAATCAACTATTTTCCCATCACAAAAATGACAAATATGATAGATGGATAATATATTTGTAGAGATATCAAGGACTAGGAGTACATTGTTAATGCACCCATTGGTCAAATGCACTGTACCTGACACCAAAACCTCAAGTTGACTAGATCCCTCTATAACAATTTTTGAAATGTTGCTATCACATGTAGAAGGAAGCAAATCTAAACAAGGATTCATGTGATGTGATGCTTTTGAATCAAGTATATAGTGATTTGTAGATCCACTTAGAGCTTGAGACGTTGATAAATCACGTCTTTTTCTTGTTGAAATATTGTGCTTATTCATGGCATCATCTAAAACTTGCAACTTTTCCCAACATTTTGCTTCAGTATGCCCATGTTTTCCACAAAAGATACATGTTTTATATTTTTTCTTCTTCTTATTTTTCTACTTCTTCTATGTATTAGAGGAGGATCCATCGGTATTGGAAGCTGGAGATGAAGACTTAGAATTTTGCTAAGGATTGGAAGGAGTCTCATGGGTTTAAGTATGATTTTTCTTTTGTTGGGACCGAGCTTTATGTTAATATTTGAAGGTATGGACTATAATAACCTAATTCGAAGAGCTATAGAGAACATCTAGCTACTTAAGCTTAGATTTTTCTCGTGTGAGACGATCACAAACTATCTCAAAGCTTGGGCTTTTAAATGAATCTCCAAGAGTATCCATTGTTCAATAGAATGTGGATGAGAAAACTTGAAAAGGACCATTTAGGTTTGATAAGATTAAAAAAATTCATATTGATTATATTTTCTCCTCACCACATGATTTTAATTGGGACACCAATGATCTAAATTGTGAAAGGTTCTCCTCAATAGAGGCATGCTCATCAAGTAGTAGGGTTTATAATCTAGCTTCCAAATCTAAAGCATGGATTCATTTACCTTTCCAAATATAGAGCCCAACGTATCCCAACTTTCCTTTGGAGTGGTACAATATTCAATATTAAACAATAGGTTATTTGAAACATGCAACCAAATCAACCCCATGGCTTCATCTTGTTTATTCCTAGAGGTAAACTTTTCAAGTTCTTTTGTAAAAATGGGTTGGTTTTAACTTAACATTTGCCACAATAGCTTGGATTGTAAGAGTTGTTTCATTTTTATTTTTTAGGTATGATAATTATAGGGAGTAACGAGCTCTATGGTCCTTGACTCTGCCATAATATCGAAACTTTCTTCTTCTTTTTACAACAACCATAATTTAATATTGCTCAATGACCTCTTTATAGATTAAAAAAACTTGTTCATTTTTTTCCCCAAATATTTTGTTCCCAACATTTCTTTTTCAATAAACTTTTTCCCCATAATAAAAAAACTTCACACTTCAAATTTCCTTTCAAAAAAACTTAGGCAAATTTAAGAATTGATAGAACCTAGTAAACTTTTTCCAAATATCTCTCAAGTGATCTGCATTGAGCCTTGTAATCAGACTCTTCACCTATAGAAAATTGAAAACCACAATCTCCAACCCTCTTCTAATGAGAGGCTTCCAAATGTTAGGCCCCTATAATACTAGTGTAGCCCCTTATTGTTATTGTTATTGTTGTGCCCATGTAGTCCCCATATTTTTATTATTGTGCCCTATAGAATCCCACTATTTTTTATTGTTGTGCCCTTACATTATTATTGTTATGTAGGCTTTGATTATATTGTAACCCCTTAGACTCCCATGAATAGAAATGAGGTTTTGTCATTTGAATCATCCAATAATTGTTCATTTATGTGATGTAAAGGAGTTTTCCCCCTCGAAGAGGCTATTTTTAAAGTCGTTGATCTATCTTTTCTTTTTTTTTGTGAGCTCGTTGCATAACATTTGGTATAAGAGCTTTGGATTCTATAGTTTCGCTTCTTCAAACAATACATCTTAGAATTTTCACTATAATTTTTTTTCTACAAGGCTTTAGAAGCTGAAATTTTGACCTCATAGAGAAAAATCTCGTTGAACTTTGTGTAAAAATTTCAGATCTTGGTTTACTATAGTTTCTGAGATATGATCCAGGGAAGTTAGGGTTTTTGTAGGCTCCAAAATTTAGTCTAAAATAGGTGACCTAAGGAAAATGTTCATGACTTTCGTTTCAGGCATCGGATTTGAATTCTGTAAAAAGTGGATAAAATTTCACAAACTCTAGTTTTTTTGTAGCAATTTCAGGGTGAAAGGTAAAAACAGTGACACGTGGAACGACATACAAGTTCTCTCTACTGAACTAGTCTATAATTAGGTCATCGTGGGAGATCGAGCATAACTAATTATTAAAGACTCCAATATCAGTTTTACTTGTGGGGTTGGAAATAAGACTCAAAAGGCTACCACAGGACAAAATTTCAAACCTCAGAGATCCGAAATTACAGAGATACAACAAACTCAATATCGATCTCCTACAAAGCAAGAAAAAGGTGTGTATTTTTAAAAAAATTGCATAATTTGTTTTTCAAAAACCAGTTTGAAGTGATTGAAGGGGCATAGTGAAGAATACATATCATTGTTTTATTCTAAAATGACTTGAAGAAAGAAACTGGAAACACCTAGTAAGAAATCAAAAATCTCTACTATGACGCATGAAGGAGATGAAGAAATGCAACATGATATATCAAAATTACGATACCAAGTGCAACAAATTTCGCTTTTGCAAAGATTAACCAAAAATGAAATGGAAGATAAGATGGATGGTTTGAAGAATGGTTTAAAATCCAACATGAAAGGCTTGAAGGATGGCATAGAAGCAAAAATGAAAGGCAACATGGAGGATTTGAAGAATGGTTTAAAAACAGACATGGAAGGTTTGAAGGAAAGTTTGACAAAGTTGCTACAGTAAATGCTTCCTAATGGCGAAAAGGTATTAGATGAAACTCATGAAAAGAAAAAAATAAATTTTAATACGATTTAATATAATCTAACGTTGGATTGAAGACATGGATATTCTAAATATCGATATGAGGAAGTTTGATGGCAAGGATCTAGTAACATGGATACTACAGATGTAACAATATTTTGATCTCCATAATGTGCACAACACACAAAAGGTACCATTGCAACATTATATTTAGAACCCAATCAGTTTGTATGGTATCGATAGATTTTTTCTCATAAACCGCTTGTCACTTGGTCAATTTTTACAAAGGAAATGATAGCACATTATGAGGATACAAAGAGAAACGCCTTCTTTAGCCAATTGATAAATCTCAAAAAAAAGGGTTCAATGGTGGAGCACATTGAGGACTTCCAAAAATTGAATATAAGGGTAAATTATATTCCATAGGAGCATAGGATTGATGTCTTCATAGGGAATTTAAAGGATACCATGCAACATGAGGTTCGTCTTTGGGAACCTGATTCATTGGAGAAAGCATTCAGGTTGGCAAGAAAAATTGAAAGCAAAATTATGGCAACAAGGAAGCTTACCACTCGCAACTATAAAGATGGAAGTGTGTCTGCTCCAAGCCTTCCACAACTTACAAGGTTGACACCACAATAATTGGAAGAAAAAATAGCAAAAGGGATTTGTTACAATTGTGATAGAAAATAAAGCAAAGGTCATAAGTGTGTCGAGAATAAATTATTTTACATAGATTGTGAAGAGGAGGAAGAAAAGGAACAATAAAATTCAAAAGAGGAGGATATACACTAGGAACCAACCCTTGAGATAGAATAAATGAATCCGGCCATATATTTTAATGCATTGGCATGAATTATGACTCCTCAAACTCTCAATATAGAAGTACATATCAAGAAGAAAAGTGTAATAGTGTTGATTGATTCGGATAGTACCCATAATTTTATTAATTGTAAGATATACAAGGAATTGAATTGCTTCATATATCCAACATCATAGTGTCAAGTGATGGTTGAAAATGGATGAACTATAAATTTCTCTGGAAAGTGCCACAATATAAAGCTAACCATGGGGAAATATGTATTGAATATTCCAATGCTTTCCATTCCAATGGGTGGTGTTGATGTTGTACTAGGAGTCAAATGGTTACAGTCTTTGGGTTTGATAACTTTTAATTTTCAAGAAATTTTCAAGAAATTCTTTTGGGAAGGAAAGGAAGTTGAACTAAGGGGTATCGCATGGAAACCGGGAAATATAATCATCTCGAATGGCATGACAAAGCTTCTAAATAAAGAACAACATGATGTAATTTCACAATTATGCTCACTAGAGGTTCAAACATCGAAATCATCTATTTCTCCAAATCTCCAAAAAGTATTGGATAATCATTCCAAGGAGTTTGAGACTCCCAAAGGCCTCCCACCTATTCATGATCATGATCATGTTATTCATTTTATTCCAAGAAGTGTTCCTCCAAACATTAGGCCTTACAAATATCCCAATGCCCAAAAAAGTGAAATTGAACATATGGTTGCATAAATGCTAGAGGTCAATATAATTCAACCTAGTAAATTTTTTGTCTCTGCTCTAGTAGTATTAGAGCACAAGAAGAATGGATCATGATGCATGTGTCCATATTATAGGGAGCTCAACAAGCTCACTATTAAAGATAAATTTCCCATTATTTTCATTGATGAATTATTGGATGAATTACATGGAGCAATTTACTTCACCAAGTTGGATCTTTGTTCAGGATATCATCATATTAGAATGAATATTGAAGACATTCCAAAGAAAGCATTTAGAACTCATGAGGGTCATTATGAATTTTTGGTCATGTTGTTTGGCCTTACCAATGCACCTTCTACATTTCAAGGTTTGATGAATTCCATTTTCAAACCCTTCCTTAGAAAATTTGTGTTAGTATTTCTTGATGATATACGAATCTACAACAAGTCTTGGAAGGATCATGTTCAACATGTTGACAGGGTGCTCAAACTATTGGATAAGAAACAATTGTATTAAAAAATCTCCAAATGTTTCTTTCGAGTACAAGAGGTGGAATATCTAGCTCATATTGTATCTCATGGGGGTGTTAAGCTAGACCCTAACAAAATTAAATCCATTAAGGAATGGAAAATCCCCACAACCATAAAGAATATGTGAGTATTTCTCGGGTTGACAGGGTATTATCACAAGTTTGTTAAGACTTATGGTAGAATAGCATCACCTCTAACAACATTACTGAAGAAAGATGCATTTTCTTGGACTCTAGAAGTAACTAAGGCCTTTAAATATCTTAAAGAGGCGATGTGCCAAGAACCAGTCTTAGCTACTTCAGACTTCACAAAAACCTTT
The DNA here is from genome assembly GCA_034641835.2 of Pinus albicaulis. NCBI lineage: Eukaryota > Viridiplantae > Streptophyta > Pinopsida > Pinales > Pinaceae > Pinus > Pinus albicaulis. The sequence goes on from CM076580.1 coordinate 548,814,275, forward strand.
ATTGTGGAATCTGATGCCTCATGAAATGGAATTGGTGACGTTGTAATGCAAGAAGGAAGACCCATTTCTTTTGAAAGTCGTCCAATCAAATGAAAGTATTTACACAAACCTATTTATGAGAAGGAAATGTTGGCAACACTACATGCACTAAAGCAGTGGAGACCTTACCTAATGGGAAGACACTTCAAGGTAAAAACATATCATTATAGTCTTAAATAATTGGAACAAAGATTGCATTTAGAAGAGCAACAAAAAAGGGTCACAAATATGTTGGGTTATGACTTAGAAATCATCTACAAAAAAGGGAAGCAAAATGTTGTTGCATATGCACTCTCAAGAAAGGATGAGGATGTGGAAGCATTTTTTTGTGCCATTTCTATTATCCAACCAGATTGGATAACCAAAGCAAGAGATGAATGGAAGAATTACGAAGAAGTGTGGACACTCATTCAAAATTTGCAGCAAGATCCTAGTACATCTAATACATTTAGCTGGAAAAATGATTCATTGTGGTACAATGATTGCTTATATATTTGTAAGAATTCCCAAATCAAACAAAATATTCTTTTGGAATTTCACACCTCTCCCTTAGGAGGGCACTCAATATTTTTAAAAACTTACCACAGGGTCAAGAACGTTTTTTTTTTATAGCCTTAAATATGATATTCAAAAGTTTGTGGTGAAATGTTTGGTTTTCCAAAAAAATAAAGTTGAGAAAATTAATACCTCGAGTCTATTACAACCTTTATCCATTCCAATTCAATGTTGGGAGGAGTTTTCAATGGATTTTATCGCAGGTTTACCCAAGTCCAAAGGAAAGAGTGTCATCATGGTGGTAGTTGATAAACTTATTGTTGGCCCTCGTTTTTTATCCAATTTTGCCTAATTAAATACACTTGTTTTCCATTCTATCCATCCATATGCCATCCATTACACGTTATTTTGACCAATTTATGCATATTCAGGTATATAAATTATGTTTTTCAATTGTTAGATTTTTTTATAAAAATTGGATTTTAAGTGCATTTTTTGACAGGACTATAAATTCCTGTAATGGCTTCATTGAAGTCATACTTGCAGGAAACCTGGGCATGAGCTAAGCACATATTTAGAAAAATTGGGAACTAAGTATGGACGTGCACCTATTGGTTCGGTCAAACCGAGCTAAAACAGGCCCGGTCAAAGCTGGTCAAACTAGACCTGTCATTCAGGAAATCCCTAGGAAATAGGCCAAATTTAGCATTTTATGGGATTTTCCAAATTTTGAGTGATTGGATGGATGATCTTGACCAAGTTAGATGGGATAAGGATAGACATATATGTTAGAGACATTTTATTCAATTTTGTTTCATATTTTTCTATTTAAGCCAAGAACATTGAAGACATGAATATGTAGAATTTGTATGATTTCACTTTGATATTTCTGAACTTTGAGAGTTAATTGAAGACACCAGTTCTATATTCTTTCTACTTTACTATATGGTGAATGCTTGATTGAGTTTCAGTAGTTGAGAAGTACTTTCAGTGTGTGAGGCAAGGGTGAAGGGCCCCCACACCAAGCTAAGTGCACTTTTTGGTTAATTTAGCTTAATTTTCTTAAACTAGTTTTGTTTCATGTTTAAATCAGTTAATTAGATGTATGATGATAAACTATGTTTATTGATGATTCTTAGTTTAAAATCTAATCTTCATATGAAGGTTCAACCCAGTGTTTAAGTTAAACTCTCCTTCTATCTTATCAGAGAATAGAAACTACAATTCATCTTCCTTGCTTTGTTTAAAAGTTATTTTATGAATTTCCAGTTTTCATACAATGGAATTAATGATTAATGAATTTACAAAGAAGGACAGCAAGGACCTCCTTAATTAGGAGCCTCTTCTATTATTCTTTTATGTATCTTAAGCTATTGTTCATTAGTGATTTTGATTTACGTTCATGCAGTAGTATTGTAGAGAAGTTCAACCTGGTTCTCCTAAGTTAGGAGTCTCTTCTTCTACTTATTACATATTGAATTAGAAATTGTTTAGTTAATTTTTATATTTGTAATATGCATTTCCTTTAAATTCAATAATTCATCTTCTAAAATTGATTGTAGTTGAAATCCATATATTTTGAACATGCTTCCAAGTTTTACAAACCCGGATTGATAATAAAACACTTGTGTTAGTTTACCCATTAAACAGACCAACACTTACCAAGTATGCACACTTTTGTGTATTATCTCATCCATTTAAAGCCAATGCAACTGCTACTACATTTATGGAAACAATTCAAAAGCTACATGGAAACCCAAAGATTATTGTAAGCGAAAAAGATCCCATTTTCACTAGAAATTTTTGGACAAAATTATTTTCTTATTTGGGTATTGTTGGATCTAGTGGGTTTCACTTAGGTTTGGTTTTTACTTCACACCAAAAAAACCATCAGACACTAGCCCTTTCGGCAACAACCTGCAAGAACAATCTCACCCAATGTGGCTATGGGTGGTTTCAGAACCAGGTTTTTATAGCCTTGAGGGACTGCGAGAGGTGGCTTTTGCTTCTCTTTTATGTATTTTACTTAGTCTTCTGGCATACATATCACTACTACGTTGTATAACTTAACTACTTACCTCATCACATTTAGTTTAACATAAGCATATCACATAATGATATAAATTGTGCTATCATAACATTGACTAGAAATTAGTACTTCGCATCCATAGATAGAAAGTAAACATAACAATACCCATAAATATAGAATAATGCCCAAAACTTCTTCTTCTTTATTAAGATGAGATTTTTCAGTACATTCAGCTTCTTAACCTGCACACACTACTACAATTTTTCTATGCACTAAACCACAGACTCTTCAAAGGTCTCCGCAAACTCAGCTACAAAACCTTTCCTTAAGGCCTAAAACACAGAATTGTTGGACACCTAATCCTCTAAGGGTTGGTGTAGAAGGCGAATGGACATAGGAATTCCAAGAGACCTTGGAATGTGGAATCCAAGGGTCACCACAATGTATTATAAATGTACATCATGTTAATGGTAATTGTAACTCATTCTTATATTTCCTATGTTGTCTATTCGTGCCTAGTTTATTGTTGAGTTTAACATGGTATTAGAGTGTAGGTCAGTCAGGCCTCGCATTTTAACATTTTTTCAGTTCCATTTTTAGCTATTCTACTTATTTTTACAGAACTAACACCTTTGCACCTGAATGTGTTTGAATTCATTTACATGACTACAGTTGCGCTTGAATGCATTTATCTGACTATGCATTTGATAATACATATTTTGCATGCAAGGTCTATTTCTACTGGATGGTTTTTCTCTCAACATTTATTTTCATATTCCGGATAAGTCCGATTGGAAATCCATTATGAAATTGTATCCCGATAGTCATTCCAACCTGTCATACCACAATAGTCTCGGCGCATTATGCTTGTTCTTCTGTCCATTGTGAAAAATTTTAATTATTGTTTTCATAGCCGATAGAAATCCGTACTCTATACCTGAATTTTTTGCGGTTAGTGAGTGCCCAATATCAATCTTGACTCAGGTCAAAAATGCTTCTGTCATAACGCCTCTGTTGCATTCATCATAATGCCTTTGTCATAACACTTTTGTCACAACGCCTCTTTCATAACACCTATGTTGCATTCGTGTTTCTACCTCCTAAACATTGTCTCGACTCCCACTCCCTATCGACCTATGCACTTGCCACTATTTACCAAAAGACCTTGCCAGTATTTACCATATCAGTCTATTGAGCTCAAAAATTTCAGTTGGAAAAGAAGGCAAATTCCATCGTATGGATATATGAGGCCACATCATAAGCAGCAAAGTGTTTATGTTGTTACTTCGAATCCCATCTATGATACTGATAAAATTCCTTCATTACCTACTACATTAGGAACTGTTGTTTCATCCCCGTGTGGGCACGATAAGACCCCCCTAACTCCTATGAGGACCTCTTTAACTACTTATTCAATTCCACTCTCCATCTCTGCAATGAGAAACGTTTCTTCCCTAACAAGGCCTATTGTGAATAGTGACTCCTTCTAGTCTTCCAAACGCAGTTATGCTTCCCTTTAACCATATTTTCCTTGGTGTTGAATGGTGCGAACTATTAGCGCTCTGAATCTTATCATATCGCTTGGTATTCCCTAAAATGAAGATGGTGTTTTTCATTAGATTTGTTTGGTTCACATTGGCATCCCTGGCATTGGCATATTCATGTTGCAAGGTAGGGAAATGTAGCGTTCGGTGGCAATCGAATCCTTGAGAAATGTAGAGTTCAATATTCCATGAGGTTAAATCCAAACCCAAGTGCATGAGATTCATATGATGACAAAAAGAGATAAATGACTATTTCCTCTATTATTAAACTACTTCTGTGGTTGAAGTTCAGTTAAAAATAATTGAAAATACTGTTTTTTTCTTTTCCTCTTGCACATGGAGTTCAATTGGGTTATGGTATCTTAACTTCAACATTGGTGTTAAGACAAATTGGTTCAAGGAAACTAAAATGTATGAGTTTTACTTTAATAATCATTGGATAATGGGTTTCTTTTAGATACCAGAGACAAGTTGAAATTTCTATCAGAGATGAGCTGAAACTGGTTTCGGAGATAAACTAAGTGTCTTGAAGGAAGATGTTGAAACTACTTACAGAGATAAATGGAAAGTGTCTTGAAGATTTTATAAACTATTGGGTGGTATTCCCTGTGTGGACGAGTTTTGGGCTTATAGGGGTCATATACCCCATTTAACTCAGGTCATGGAAACCTCCTTCAATTTCTCAACGAGTTACATCATGCTTGGGACTGCGTATTGGTAATTTGGTAGCAAAGTATAATTTAATTAATGTGGGGACAAATCTTTGACAGTGGACATAGCCAAGTCGAGTATTAATTTTTTGCGCTGCATATTATCTTCCTAACTTGTCCGTGGATCTGTGGGAAACTCAAAGGCTGAGTTCCCTCATTTGTGCTTGACTAAATTCTAGAATTGTTATTAAGGGAACGAGGGCATATCTAGCATGCCAATACTGTTGTAATTTCGCTTCTAGAACTACGTGCTATCTCCAAGAAAAGTTTTGAGTAGAATTTAAGGTTGAGTTTTGGAGTAGAATGAGGAATTTTCCAGTACTCTTATTGGAGAAAGGTTTTTTCATGTTCCTATCTGCAGTTGAGCACGAGTGGACTAGAACTTGGCATTCCTGTAGTTGCAAATAACTCCACCTAAACTAGGTTGATTTGCTAAAAATGACTCTAATTGGTGAAGTATTAAATTTCCTCACCAGCTTGATACAATGTACTATTTATGACACAATATGAATCAGAAAAGACTTTCTCTCAGAAATTTAGACTTGTCTGCAAAACACACATGAGAAAATTGATTTTTTCAGCTTGAATCTCAGCTAAAACAAGAAGAATTACACCAGCAGAATCATCATTCTGAACCTGTTTTTGTTTAGAACATTGAAAGAGACTCCCATTATCAGCAAGTCAATAATGTTGTGGTTGATTCACATTCAATGCCCATTTCAAGAGCAGATTTGTATGTAGATACAAAAGCTCAAGTTCCACCTCCCAAGCCCATCATCAGACATTAGGAAGATCTTGTCCATAACAAGCACATAATTGGTCTTGGATATGACAAGGATGTGTCCTTTCATATTCTAGACTATTCTAAGCACATTCAATTTCAAAGTTCCAGATTTCTTCACAATAGCTCACCTTTAGTTGTTCTAGATTCTGCTCCTCTTCCATGGCAACAACAACAGATTCACCTTCAGTTGTTCTAGATTCTGCTCCTCTTCCACAGCAACAACAACAGATTTAAAATGCCAACATTGTGACCAAGTTGGCCATATTAAAACTCACTATTTCGATATTCACCCATGTAAGCATTGTGGTCAACACACTCACTCTTCACATAGATGCTTCAAAAAAAAGCCTCCTATAAGAACAAAGATTCATCTTGGATGGACCTTGGCAATGGGCATCAACAGCCAAGAAGATGTTTCATTCATATGCCATAACTTGTTCTAGAGCACTGAATAGTCTTGTAGTTGAGTTTTCACCATCATTTGAACTTGTATCTGACAAGGGGGGAAATGATGGTCATCTACAAGCTTCAAAGCCACATCAAGTGAGTCTGAGCCACAACCTATCATTCCAAATTCATATTTGTAGCCAAAGAGACATCCGTTCAAGTGAGCCTAAGCCACAACCTGTCATTCTAGATTCAGAGTTATAGCCAGAGACACAGATTCCCATGAGCATGCCTTTGGTTGGTTGTCAGCCTTAAACCATCTATGTGAGGTTGAGTTTCTTCCTCTTCAAATAATTCGAGACACTTCCTATAGCAAAAGACTTTAGCTTCTTGCAAGTTTTGGTAGAGTTCCAAGAAATGCATCAAGAATTCCAGAGTTGGTGGTCATCCTTAAATCATCGTAGGTTGTAGACCTCCCTTCTTCCAGGTTGAATGTATCCCTCTTCAAAATATGAGGAGCACTTCATCCTTCTTCCAGGTTGAATGTATCCCTCTTCAAAATATGAGGAGCACTTCCTCTAGTAGAGGACCTCAACTTATTTCCATATTTGGAAGAGTTCTGGGAACTGCACTAAGTGTTCCAGTGTTGGTGGTCATCCTTAAACCATCTCCTTATGCCAACATTTCAGAGAGCACATTTAGCCTAGTGCTATCATTTTGTATTACAGCTCTCTTCTTGGACTCTCACACCCCTTCAGATTAAGGGGGGTAATGTTGGACACCTAATCCTCTAAGGGTTGGTGTAGAAGGTGAATGGACATAGGAAGTCCAAGAAACCTTGGAATGTGGAATCCAAGGGTCACCACAATTTATTATAAATGTACACCATGTTAATGGTAATTGTAACTCACACTTATCTTTCCTATGTTGTCTATTCTTGCCTAGTCTATTGCTGAGTTTAACAATATTCAATGACTTATTCTCATCGATATCTCTATCCTCTCTCTTTCATTCTGATGTATCTTCAAAAAATAATTACATTTATTTATATACATTAAATAGCTATTAAACCATGGTCCACAAACCATGGGCTCGATAAAACAATCAAATAAAACCTCAATACTCGTAGAAAATAAGGGGCTTCGACCCACCACGAAGCCCCTAGAACATCGCATGCTAAATATAAATTCGTGGTAACGTGCAATCCGCTCCTAAAAATGTGGAGTCTTTGAAAAAAATTGGACCAAGTTGGGTTGCGCCCAACAGACTCTCAATAGTCACATGTGACTCGTCCCGATTCACTCAGATGTTGTGCCCCAAATCTTTGTTATGATGCTCATGTAGGTGGAATTATACTGTTGAAGTATCTCTGCTACCTACATTTTCTCTCAGCGAAATTCCTCCAGTAGTTCCTCTGTTGTTGGTTTGACAATATTTTGCAACACTTCTTTCTCCCTTTGTCATAGCTCCTTGAGCCTCTCGTGGTCTCATCCTACCACGACTGAGTCCTCTATGTCAAAATTTGTTCTTTTATCCGAAGGTCTTCAATATTATTTTTAAGAGCCTTCCCTTTAGTGATTCGGGTGAGCCTCTGTGGGACTGGTAAGGTCTTCTCAGTTGCTTGGATTTCTTCCAGTTGCTTCTGCTTCTCCTAGATCTCCTCTTCAATCATATGAATATTTGGATCCTCTTACAGTGAGGTCCAAATCTACATAGTTTCATCTAGTAGTTTTTCACACTCTGCCATTTTGTCGGAGATGCCTTGTACTACAAATTCTATATCCATGTCCCTCTTCTCACGTAATTCTGGTGGCGTGACTTGCTGCAACCTCATCTACAACTCAGTAATCTTCACTGCATACCCGAAATTAATCTCTGCAAACTTATTCTTTGAATCCTAATTTATTGCAAGGCTAAGCTTCATGACCTTCTCTGCTGGTGACTCTTTTAGTGGACCTTTACGTCCAAAAATTTGCTACAAGTTTTTTTGATGACATACTATAGTTGTTGTTGTTGTTGGCATGCTCCATCCTTTTCTTTGATCAATTGGTCGAGCTCCTTCTTCAACAAAGCTTTTTCCTTCTCCAACTGAATGTTTAACAATGAAGTGCATTTTTCTCGCTCCTTCAGTTCATTTGTTATACCTTCATGGAAATCGTGCAATATCTGAGTTGGGAGTGCAACAATGTTCATATTGATTATCTTGAACTTTTCCTTCATATTTTTTTTCTACTGCATTGTCTTGGTTTTTGCCAACGAACTCTTTAGCAGTGTCTTTTCCTTAGTAGGGTAGCCCATGATCCAGGTGGATATTGGTGGCCACCCGCCTATTCCACTAGGGTCCCCACCATTGTTTCTTTAAGTTTTTTTAGTTTCCTTAATTGTAGCACAATTTACTATTTTTAGCAGTTTTTTAGGTCCTGAACTTCCGGAGCCGTTTTGAGGCCCTAAACGACTTGTTTTGGAAACACCGGGAGCAACATGGGAGTTCCTTTAATGTTTCTCACATAAAAATTTGTAATACTCAGATATATATTTCTAATGAGGTATTGTACATGTTGAACAGAGATCATATGGCAAAGTTGCGTCCCTGGGAAGATTGATGTACCAATTTACATAAACGGGGCCCATAATTTTGGCACTTCATCTCCTAGGGTTAGGTTTTTGGATGTTTAGGGTTATCCATTATTTATAAATAATAAATAGGCCCTCAAGCCTCATTTTAACACAATTCAGAGGCCTGTAACTGCCACATTCTCAGAGATAATCTACCAATGCCCTAGCTAGTTTATTTCCATTATGTCTGTAACCATATTTCAGTAATTTGTATTAATGAAAAAAAGTTTTATTTCTATTGCATCTCTACTTTTATCTATATTTTTATATTTCATTGTGTTCCTCCATAAATTTGGATAAGTGGTATCACAGTCGTATGCTCTTTCTTGATCCATATTTGCATGTCCCCAACAAGGTCAGGGTATAAGGAGTTAGGCCTCATAAACCTCGACGACTGCCCATGGGGGAATAAAAGAAATATGAGGGAGCAGTAGATAATATAAAAATATTGCTCGAGGAGGCCATCGAGAAACAAAGGAATGCGATGATGGATAACTTTTCCTAGATCCTTCAACGGCTACTCACCGACGGGGCATCTACATCTAACAGTCACTTTGGAGGCGCCACTCCTTTTAAGGTACAAGTAAACTTTGAAATTCCCATATTTTAGGGCCAAATAGATGCAGACGCCATAGATAAATGGTTGAATATATTAGAAGTATATTTCTCGGTTCATGAATTTTGCGATCAGGAGAAGATTATTTTTTCACTCCTCAAAGTCGTCCCCCATGATAAGGACTGGTGGGAAACCCACTGTGAGAAAAAGGACAAGGGGAAACACTTTTTGTTCTCAGCCGTACCCACTTGGAATTATTTCTGAGATGCCATCAAGGAATAATATTACCCCATGGGGAGATATGAGGACAAGTATATACAATGGACTACGCTGCGACAAAAAAGGGATCAAGATGTGCATGAGCTGATGAATCTGTTCCAATCCCTATGCACAAAGTTGGGTATCAAAGATTCAGAGAAACATTTGGTGTTGAAGTACCGCAGTTGTCTGCAAAGATACATTCAGGAGGAAATGGATTTCCTCGACATCTCCTCTCTTAGTACGACATACCGATATGCTACCAAGATTGAGCATAAATTCAAACAGAATAAGCGAGACTTTGGATCTGTGAATCAAAAGAAAGGGAAAGGTTCCCCCAAACCATAGAACAAAGGAAGAAGCTAAGGAATGGTGGCCCAAGACAACCTTCCAAAGCCACAAGAAAAGATAAATACCGCGAAGCCGAATAAGGACATGGGAAAGTGGTGTGAGTTCCATCAAAGCTCCACTCACAACACAAGTGAGTGTCGAACCAAATAGTCACTGGTGGCCGAGATGAAGGCTCCTGAATCAAATGCATACTCCAACTCTGAATCAGAACCCGACAAGGGGAATGACAAAGGGAAGCAGATTATAGATGCGGAGCCCAACGCCATTGTTGCCACCACGAAGATTCAGAAGGAGGAACTGGAAGATCCAAAGGAGGAGGAGCGTCCCTTCCACTCCCAGATGGGGGTAAAGGGTTCCCCGCTACAGTTCTTTGTCAATAGTGGGAGCCAAAAGAACCTCATTTCAGCAGAGGTCGTGAAGCGGTTGGGCTTGCTGACCACAGCAAACCCACAATCGTACACCATCATGTGGATTCACCAAGGACAGGATCTTCACATCAGCCAGCAGTGTCGCCTTCCCTACATCAGCAAGCCCTTCATGGATGAATTATTATGTGACATTGCTCCTCTCTATGTTTTTGAGGTATTATTAGGCCAACCATACTTGTGGAAGTGATATTTTATGTATGAGTCCCAGCCTCGTGTTGTTATTTTTACTTTGGGAAATAAGTTGTACATGATACTAGAGGTACCACCGCCTGTCGCTATCTCTTTGGTTATTGCAAAACAATGCAGTAAGCTCATTTCCAAAATCGGGAATTTTTTTTCCTAATGATTCGCCCTCAAGGAAAGAAGAAGACTATGGCCATGACCTCTAGACAAGGCTCCTCCATATGATAACAACAAATGAACAAGGTCGTGGAGGAGTACGGGGACATCTTTGCCTCACCCGCACGAGTGCCTCTGCACTATCAGGCAAGCACCCCATCGATCTCACCCAAAGTGCACTGCTACCCAATGGACATATCTATCGACACTATGTTCTGTAGAATGATCAAATCAAGAGTCAGATTCAAGAGTTTCTACAGAAAGGTCACATCCGGTCGAGTTCATCGCCCTGTGGGAGCCTAATCGTGTTGGTGCAGAAGAAGGATGGGACTTGGAGACTTTGTATTGACTATCGGGCGCTAAACAAGATAACTGTCCAAAATAGGTACCCGATCCCACAGATTGATGACCTTCTAGACCAACTCAAAGGGGTGAAATATTTCAACAAGATCAACCTGAATTTCGGGTATCACTAGGTACCAATCAAACCCTCTGATGTGTGGAAGACTTCCTTCAAAGCTAATTAGGGCCTTTTCGAATGGTTGGTCATGCCTTTCGGGTTGACGAATGCTGCCACAATATTCATGAGACTGATGGACGACATCCTGCGGAAATTCACCAACTCATTTGTAGTAGTGTACTTAGATGACATCCTGATCTTCAACCAGTCTTGAGAAGAGAACCTCCACCACATTCGACAGGTCCTCCAAATATTACGGCAAAAAAAATTTTGTGCCAATTTGGAGAAGTGCACTTTTGGAATGATCGAGGTTCAATATCTGGGATACATTATTGATGAGCGAGGGGTACATGTGGATCTAGCCAAGATCCAAGTCATTCGGGATTGGCCAGCCCCAACCACCCTAACAGAGCTTCTCAGCTTTCTAGGTCTTGATAATTTCTACCACAGGTTCATGTTGGGATTCTCTTAATTCACTTGGCCTTGAGTCAAGTCACCAAGGGAGAAGCAAAAGAAAATTTCTTTTGGTCAGAATCTCAACAAAAGGTGTTTGTAGAATTGAAATATTACCTTTGCTCTACCCCAGTACTCACATTACCAGACTTGCAACAACCATTTAAGATAGAGACAGATGCCTCTGACTATGTTATTGGGGCAGTTCTTACTCAACAGGGGCATCCAGTGGAATATCACACTGAGACATTGTCCAACATAGTCCACAAGTATCCCACTTATGAAAATGAAATGTATTCCATTGTGCAGGCTTGCCAACGATGGAAGTATTACATTTTGGGGAAGGAAACGATCATCCACATAGACCACTGACCCCTGCAGTTCATACAGGTGAAAGGGAAGTTGCAGAACAATCGCCATCAAAAGTGGTCCACATATCTGCAACAGTTTCATTTGAACATCAAGTACAAGAAGAGGAGCACCAATAATGTTGCAGAATGTCTCAGCCGACTACCAATCATGGCGTTAACCACCATTCTCATAAAATATTGTTGGCATCAGACTTATGATTGACCACTTCTCTACAAGAGAAATCCAAAATTTGACCACACATAAAAGACACTCTTGGAGGGTATGCAAGTTCCAAATTTTCACAGCCTCCAGGCTGCACTTTTATGTCACCTAGGACACCTTTTTGTTCCTTCAAGTGAGCGTGCCAAGGTGATTTGGGATACGCACTACAGTTGGGTTGCTGGTCATTTCAGGGTCTAGAAAACAGTGGCAGTACTACAGAATTATTTCTATTAGTCAAACCTTCGACAGGATGTTGGGAAGTTCATCAGATCCTGCACTTCTTACGTTATTTCCAAACCGACCATCAAGAATCAAGGCCTCTATACTCCACTACCTACTCTTATTCGACCTTTGGGCAGTCTCTTACGAAGTGTCCTACTTCCCCGCAGTTATAACATATTAGCTGTCCGCGACCTCAGCCTCCCCTGCCCCTATCTGGGGAGCCACCAAAGGTTGTGGGAGATCTAGGCGACGCAGGGTTTGATTGTACCCTATACAAGTTTCCTCGATCTAATAGCAGATCATAATTTTGACAGTTTTGTTCATCACGACCTACCGATCGGCAGAATCTACACCATTTTTGCTTCATTTCTGGGACATACGCACCTAGCCCGGGGCAATGGTTTGTGCCATGCAGCCCTGCTCCACGGCAGTCATCGCACCACAACATAGACCCGCTTGTTCCTGGACGCACCGGACTAGGCCCTCCTACCTGCATATAATCCGCTAATAGTGGGCACTGATCCTTCATATGTCCAGATGCCCGACATCGTATACACCATAGGTCTGTGCCAACTCCTTTACCCCGTTCCTTCCGTAGGTTCTGAATTTCCATGTGCATAGCTCCGAGCTGCTTCTGAATTTGTTGTACTCCCACTGATGTATCTCCCTGGGCGTAGCTTCTAGTTTCATAGTGGTTTCCAGGGCTTTTTCCTATGACTCGAAGGTTTGATGGCCCATAGGTATACACAGGTGAGGCAGCAGAATAGCGATGAATGATTCCGTATGCTATCTATCGTCATACTTAAATCCTCCTTCCCTGATTGCTTTCTTTAGTTTTTAATCAGCTTCCGATACAGACTCAGTTGTTCCTTTCTTAAAGTCTTTCACGTCTACTACGATCTGTGAATAGGACTTAGGCTTTCGGAATTGTTGTTTTAGAGCGTCCTTAATATCTTGAATGGATGCGCTTCTGTTTTGAGATATGTATCGCATATACCAGTCCAGGGCTCTCTCCTCGATGGCTAGGGATAGCTGCACCCTTTTCACAGTATCGCTTGCCACCCCTTGCGCAGTCCATACTGAGTCTGCAACAAACCAAAATCGGTCCATATCCTCATCTCCTACCCCCTTGAAGGTAGGTAGCTTCAGGTTCACAGCCATATCACTATCCAGCGGAGGTGGTGGTATGGGCGAATTCTTACCTTTACGTGTGCTGGGTGGTGGTGTAGCTGGGGGGCTCTGCACAGCTGTCTCTCACCGAGGGCTATATATAGATCTATCCCCTTTTGGATTGGTTCGATAATACTTACCACTCTGCATCGTACTTTCGTTTAGAGTGGAGATCATTCAATCGTACCTGTTTTTTTTTTTTCTTCTACTACCTATCTTGGCATTACCCGATCCCCTTCTCAAAATGCTTCAAGTCCCAGCAATGGAACCATTTGTTGGCTCGAGGGGTCCTGACCCAGGTTTGGAGGTTAAGGTTTGCCAACAAACCCCTATACTACTGGCCCTTTCGGCAGTGACCTGCTTGCGTAGGCCAAAGTCTCACCCGAAGTAGTATGGGTGGGTGTTGGAACCAGGTTTCTGCACCCTGAGAGAGGATAGGTAATTCAAGCAGAGTTGCGTCCGGCTTTATAATGATCAGATCTTTTGCCTTAGAACCGAATCTATGGATCTCCTTCGCATCCACATGCGCAAGGACACCTATGCTTACAGTATTCAATAAATCATATCCTTCTAGAACAGTAGTGCAGTATTACAATTATTCTCTAGCCTAAAATATAACATAACAGACCCAAACACAGATGAAATACTTTAACACAGCACTTTCACAGCTTAATATAAAATATGCATAACACATCAGTTATCAAAGATTCATATCAACAACACAACTGTACTCAACTATTCGAACAACTATTACCATTCATTAATCCTTTCGTTCTTCTTACAATACCCCAATCCAACCCGTGCACACAGCAGCAGGGTCTGCACACAGCAGGACTTGGGATCTCCGCACACACAGCCAGCAGGAGTCCATTCCCCAAAAACCTAGACAAATCAACTAAATCACAATTCGCATCATTATCTTATCATATTCTTCTCTTATAATTCAAAATGTATTCCTATTTATAATCATCTAGCCTAATCCTTCCTATGGTCCGCAAACCGTGGTTTGCGCACTCTAGGTCTACCCTTTGACCCATTACAATGCTTTTGGAGCTTTTCCCACCCCAAAACCCCTACGCTAGACTATAATAAAAAATATGCAAAATTGGACCAGTTTTGCAGCTCACAGGGGACCATGTTCCAACAGTCCCCCAACGCAATCTTGTGACTCATCTTGAGTCACTGTGGAGGGGTGGCCTCTATCTGTGCACATAGGGTATTGATAGCTGCAAGAAATGGAGGCAACACTTCTGTACTTTGGGCAGCAACAGTCTACGCAATGTCTACAATATTCTGGGAGTGTTGTCCTTCAATTGTCATGGTGACACTTTCTAGTGTCTGAGTAAGTCACTTGATCGCACAATCTACATCCTGCAAGATTTGGAGGGCTGTGGTGGCCCAAGGCTTCGGACGTTTCGCAACGATGTGCTTTTTGTGCCGGAGTTCCTCAATCTCATCCTGGAGATCATTACTGGTCTTCAAACGTGCCAAGTGTTGTGCAGGCACCAAGGTAGATAGCGTAGTTGTGACCTGCCCAAAAGCTTCTTCTTTTTGCCATAAGCCTTGATTGATTTCATGGAGGACCGGATCATGCTGGACCCTAGTCCAGAGTTGCATGGTTGATTCTAGCAACTGGGCGCCTTGAGCAATCTACCCCGAAATAACGTTCGTTGCCTCGGTTATTAGTGCAGCGTGCTGGGCCCTTATTTTTGGAAGTGTTTCGGGCTGCAAATTGGTCTGTAAGTCGGTGATTCACTGCTCCAGCTGCATCTTGACGTCATGCATTTCCTTCCTAGATGCTTTCAGTGCCTCAACTAATTTTTCCACTTTAGCCTGAGGCGTAGCTGTTCCAGGATCTCGTCTGTTACTTCCGTGCAGAGCTGGTGAATGACGGTTTCAAGCTTTGCCTGTTGTGAGATGGTGAGGAGTAAGTCGGCGGCCTGCTGCGTGATGGTCTGCTTGGCCGTATCAAGTTGTTGGTATATTTTTTGGTCCTGATGGCTAATCTCCTAGAATACAACGTTATGGAGGTCTTGTAAGGCCTCATGGGGCAGCTTAGCCAAGTTCAGCTGTATCTTTATTCCTGTTTGGGTCTGAATTCTGATGCTAGGGATGGAACAGAGACGGCTTTCTTCCGTAGCCAGTGTTGTACTGCAAGTGATTGAAGGAGTCTGTGTCTGCAGCATATCTATTCTTAACTAAATGGCATGGAACTCAGCCTGGATGGTGTTGATCACAGCCCTCTGTTGTTCTCCTATAGCGGACCACTTATCCTCTGTGGCCATCGTAACTGTGTCCATGATTTTTTCGAGGTCATCGTCCGTTAGGGTGAACTTTGCATCATATTGTTTGAAATGGGCGCGTTGTTTCTTCTGGGGTACTGGTGCAAACTCCTTCGACTGTTTCATACCATGGGGGGGGGATTGGTACCCCTATCATACCCTACCTGAGTTTCAGCCGTGGTGGTTTGTGGCGGCTGTGTGTCTTTCTCCGCAGCTATATCTGAGCCCTTTTGGCTGGGATCCATAGGCTCCTCATGGGTGGCTATGAGGCCTATTCTCCAAGCAAGGGGGCATAGTGTGACCATCAGGTCAATCTCTTCATCTGCTACCATATACGGAAGTGTCGTCCATGTCTTACTTTGGAGGCTGCGGATCTGAATATGGTGCATGGTGACTTGGAATGTTGCAACACATTTGTATTTGTCATATACCATTGGGGACAACTTGGGCCGGGAATTTATGGCTGATGCAACGCTGCTCTGGAAGAGGACCCAAAAAACTTTGTTATCCTCAATACGCTGTGCATCCTTAGAGTCCCATAAATGAGCATACCGAGCTCCTTCACACATCCCTGGGGGGAGCTCAAGGAGGATTTCATAGTCTGCCAAGTCATGATCATCAAACCTAACCTCATGAAGTCTTCCACACGGATTACCGAGGACAGGAACTTCTCCCAGGGTGAGGGGGGTTTGCAGATAGGTGACCAGGCCATCCAAGTTCTTTGGTGTTCTTGTGGATGGTCTTCATGGCCGAACGAAGGGAGGCAACCAATTGATTGGATTGGAAAGCAGAGCACCTTCCTGTGCATCGTGATCCAAAGGTGATGCCGGTGGGGACCTGTCATGCCTCGGGGAAGCCCTAGGCTTCCCGGTAGCCCATCTCGTAGCTTTCGAGACTTTTCCTAAGCTTTTTGCTTTTTCTTTCCCTTTCCTTGTGAGTGGCATAGAGGGAACTTCTTCTAGTTCAGATTCACTTTCCATTATTCCCTCGACGTTAGGCCCTGTCAGTGCAGAAGGTTCAGCAAGGTTAGTGGTCATCATCCTTACGCGAAAAATGAATCCTAGCCCTGGGTGACTACTATCAGATAGAGCAGGTTGATCAAACATGAGAGGGATAGTGCAGATACGAGAAATCGGATTGTGCAAGTTCTTCCGAGAGAAGAATGAGGAATGCAAGTGAAGCAAATGAGATGGAACTTCTGGCTGAACTAACCTGCTCGTTTTATAACACCCGCAAGCGTGAAATGGTAAGGTAAACTTTATGCAGGAGGTATCTCCCAAGATACTGTAAAAAATCTTCAAGATTTGCTTCATTAAATGCCCGGAGGTCGTTCCCTTCAATGGCAACTTTTTCTTTGTACCAATTGTCACCGTTCCAATGGCCAGTTTTCGCACCCCCTATGTGCTTGGCCTATCTGCTATGCGAGTATAAATCATCTGCCTTTGTTGCACGTCCTCCCCCAACACAGGCTCGCTTCCTATGTAAATTACGACTATCGATAAATTTTCCTGACACTTGTTATCCCAAGAGAATCGTGTAAGTGAGATTTTAAGAGGGGCTATAGTTAAAGCATATGTCTGAACATATCTTCTGTAATAACCTGCATGGCCAAGGATTAAGCATAGTTGTTTTTTTGTTGTAGGGGCTGCGAGAACTCTGCTTTCTGTACCTATAACTGGTGGGGGTTTCCTTTCCATGCTACTTGTCCATGGCTCATTTAGTTTGGTGCTCGTAGTGGCTTGTGGGTCAACTTGTCCTTCTTATGGGCCTAGGTCATAGTAGTCAATTATTCATGGTGCCCTTGGTTCCCACGTAGTTAGTTCAGTACCTAATCCATCAAAGTAAGGTAGGTCCCTTACCTCTGAGGAAATGCAACGGAAGTCTTTTGTGACCTGAAGACAACACAGCACAGAGATATTATGTAACCAACTCTGCCAATTTTCTATCTCCCTGTAAGAATCAGAAAAACATTCATTATCCTCCTCCCAGCCAAGTACTTGATCCCCTGGTGGGTTGACCATGTCTTACACCATTAGCTTATAGATATGGTCTACGTCCTCGTCCTTAGGTACTGGTTTAGTGTAGCGTTCACCTTCCACCAGGTATAATGGTACTGTTACCCTTATGCCGTTATTTTCAAACACCATACTCCTTCTTTTTAAGTTAATGATACCACCCATGTCAATGGCCCAATCTAATCCCAATAGCGCAAGCTAGGGGTCCGCATCTTCTACGATCTGAATGACTTCAAAGTCAGCTTGGATCTTGACTCCTGTGATATGTACCATAATCCCTAACAACCTCCCTAAAGGTATGATCTTCTGTTGATTAGCCATGCGTAGCTGGATAGTAGACCATTCCAACTTTGG
The DNA here is from genome assembly GCA_034641835.2 of Pinus albicaulis. Lineage (NCBI taxonomy): Eukaryota > Viridiplantae > Streptophyta > Pinopsida > Pinales > Pinaceae > Pinus > Pinus albicaulis. The sequence continues at coordinate 548,832,340 of CM076580.1, forward strand.
TTCACCCATTTGTTGCCAAGTCTCTTTAGGTAATACATTTGCGTCCAATCCAAGATCCAAAATAACCTGGTCCATCTCGTAATCATCGATCTGTGCCGTTAGTCGCATCTCCCTCCCAGTGCGTTTCTTGTATTTATATAGTTTGTGCACATCCCTAATATCTGGAGATATGGTAGGGCATGTTGCGCAGCTATCTATTAATGCCTGGAGGTTCTGCACATCTTTTGGGTTACGCAAAAACTTCATACATGCCTGCAAGAAAGGTTTGATCTCCTCATCTTCCTTAAGACTTGTAGGAGCCTCCATCCCGGTAAAGTTCTTGTGAGCTATTATAAACGTTTCTCTTTCTGTTTCTAGGTCTAGCCCTTCTTGTTTGCTAACTGCCTTGCGAATCAGAGATTCAGTTTTAGCCTTCTCCCCGGCTCCCCCAGTAGCCAATCCACTGCGTGTAGCAACGTTTATGTTTGGATCCTTATCCCGCAGCTCAACCTTGACCCACTGCATATTCTACGTAGGTGGCAGCTGCTTCTCTTGTAACTTTTCTATTAGGACTGGACAATATTCGATCGCATGGCCTAACTGCCTGCAATATTTGTAGGATTTCTTTGTAGGATTTGGGTAGTCTCTTGCGAAGTGTCCTACTTCCCCGCAGTTATAACAGATTAGCTGTCTGCGACCTCGGCCTCCCCCACCCCTAGCTGGGGAGCCACCAAAGGTTGCGGGAGATCTAGGTGATGCAGGGTCTGATTGTACCCTATACAAGTTTCCTCGATCTAATAGCAGATCATAAGTTCGACAGTTCTGCTCATCATGACCTACCGATCGGCAGAATCTACACCATTGTTGCTTCAGTTCTGGGACATACGCACCTAGCCGAGGGTAACGGTTTGTGTCATGCAGCTTTGCTACACGGCAGTCATCACACCACAATGCAGACCCGCTTGTTCCTTGACGCACCGGACTAGGCCCTCCTGCCTACATATAATCCGCCAGTAGTGTGCACTAATCCTTCGTATGTCCAGATGCCCAACATCGTATACACCATAGTTCAATGCCAACTCCTTTACCCCATTCCTTCCGTAGGTTCTGAATTTCCATGTGCATAGCTCCGAGCCGCTCTTGAATTTGTTGTACTCCCACTGACGTATCCTCCCTAGGTGTAGCTTCTAGTTTCATGGTGGTTTCCAGGGCTTTTTCCTATGACTCCAAGGTTTGGTGGCCCATAGGTATACGCAAGTGAGGCAGCAGCATAGCGATGAACCATTTCGTATGTTGTTTATCGTCATACTTAAATCCTCCTTCCTTGATTTCTTTCTTTAGCCTTTGATCAACTTCCCATATAGACTCAGTTGTTCCTTTCTTAAAGTCTTTCACGTCTACTACGATCTATGAATAGGACTTAGGCTTTCGGAATTGTTGTTTCAGAGCATCCTTAATATCTTGAATGGATGCGCTTCCGTTTTGAGATATGTACCGCATATACCAGTCCATGGCTCTCTCCTCGAAGGCCAGGGATAGTTGCACCCTTTTCACAGTATCACTTGCCACCCCTTGCACAATCCATACTGAGTCTGCAACAAACCAAAATTGGTCCATATCCTCATCTCCTACCCCCTTGAAGGTAGGTAGCTTCAGGTTCGCAGCCATATCACTGTCCGACGGAGGTGGTGGTATGAGTGAATTCTTACCTCTGTGCATGCTGGGTGGCGGCGTAGCTAGGGGGCTCTGCGCAGCTGTCTCTTGCTAAGGGCTATAAACAGATCTATCCCCTTCTGGATTGGTTCGATAATAGTTACTTCTCCACGTTGTACTTTCGTTTAGAGTGGAGGTCATTCAATCGTACCTGTTTTTTTTTTTCCTTCTACTACCTGTCTTGGCATTACCCGATCCCCTTCTCAAAATGCTACAGGTCTCGGAAATGGAACCATTTGTTGGCTTGAGGGGTCCTGACCCAGGTTTGGAGGTTAAGGTTTGCCAACAAACCCCTATACTACTGGCCCTTTCGGCAGTGACTTGCTTGCGCAGGCCAAAGTCTCACCCGAAGTAGTATGGGTGGGTGCTGGAACTAGGTTTCCGCACCCTGAGAGAGGATAGGTAAGTCAAGAAGAGCTGCATCCAGCTTTATAATGATCAGATCTTTTTCCCTAGAACTGGATCTATGGATCTCCTTCGCATCCACGTGCGCAAGGTCACCTATGCTTACAGTATTCAATAAATCATATCCTTCTAGAATAGTAGTGCAGTATTATAGTTATTATCTAGCCTAAAATATAACAAAATAGACCCAAATGCAGATGAAATACTTTAACACAGCACTTTCGCAGCTTAATACAGAATACGCATAACACATCAGTTATCAGAGATTCATATCAACAACATAATTGTACTCAACTATTCGAACAACTATTCCCATTCATTAATCCTTTCATTCTTCTTACAATACCCCAACCCAACCTACGCACACAGGAGCAGGGTCCGCACACAGCAGAACTTGGGATCTCCGTGCACATAGCCAGCAGGAGTTCATTCCCCAAAAACCCAGACAGATCAACTAAATCACAATTCGCATCAATATCTTATCATCTTCTTCTCTTATAATTAAAAATGTCTTCCTATTTATAATCATCTAGCCTAATCCATCCTATGGTCTGCAAACTATGGTTTGCGGACTCTAGGTCTACCCTTTGACCCGTTACAATGCTTTCGGAGCTTTTCCCACCCCAAAACCCCTACGCTAGACTAAATATAATAAAAAATATGCAAAATTGGACCAGTTTCGCAGCTCATAGGGGACCCTGTTCCAATAGCGGCCTACAAGAAGAATATCACAATAGAAGCCACTGCTAAAATATTATTTGAATGAGTGTGGGTGCACTTTGGGATCCCACAGTCTATCATCTCATATCGAGACAACAGGTTCCTCAGTATTTTTTGGTCCAACCTCTAGTCAATGCTAGACACCAAGCTCACTAAGTCCACAACCTTCCATCCCCAAACTGATGGCCAGACAGAGGTCGTCAACATGATGATCATACACATTCTATGCATGTACAATTCAAAGCACCCATGCACATGGGATGACAGCCTTCCCTATGTAAAACATGGTTATAGTCGGGCTCTCCAGAGTCAATCAACCACATCCCCTTTCAGGTGGGCCTGGGATTCCATCCATTATGTCCCATTGACGTAGCCATGCCATTTGCAGCTACTTAGGCCGATTCGGCTCATTTCCATTCAGAAATTGACAAGGCGAAAAACTTCATTGAGCACATTCAACACATCTTCCAATAGGTTCATGACATATTGGAAAGATCCAATGCTAAGTACAAGAAATGGCATGATCAACATCGAGTGCCACACAACTTCCAGGTGGGCGACAAAGTGTGGCTACATTTGTAGAAGGAGCGCCTCGCTAGACCCCACCAAAAGCTTCGCCCACTCCGATATGGGTCATACACCATCACCAAGAATGTAGTGGCCAATGCCTTCGAGCTCAATATTCAACCATTCCTTGGTCTGCACCTAGTGTTCAATTTGGACCACCTTCAACCACACTTCCCACCTCTACTGGACATCTTCGACATTGCAGAACAACTCACATCAACAGAGTTAAACCGAGACTGAATGGAACAGGCCTCCATGGATCATATCATGGAAATTAAAATCAATAACACTCAATAGTAGAAGATCCAACTGTATCGGGTTGTCAAAGTTGGCCAACTCCTGCACCAAGGAAAATCATTCACCAGGGACCAAGTTCAGTAGATGTTTCCTCATCTCATGGAGGAACTCAACGCAATGGGGACCATTGCTTCCTGGGGGGGGGGGGGGAATGATCCAAGTGGATATTGGTGGCCACCCACCTATTCCACTCAGGGCCCCACCATTGTTTCTTTCAATTTTTTCAGTTTCCTTAATTGTAGCACAATTTACTATTTTTAGCAGTTTTTCGAGTCCTGAATTTCTGGAGCCGTTTTGAGGCCCTAAACAACGTTTTTTGGAGAAACTGGTAGCAAAATGGAATTTCCTTTGATTTTTCTCACATCAAAAGTTGTAAACCTCAGATAGATATTTCTAGTGAGATATTGTACATGTCAAACAGAGATCATATTCCAAAGTTACGTCCCCGAGAAGATTTATGTACCAATTTACCCAAACGAGTCTCATAGTTTTGGCGCTTCATCTCCTAGGGTTAGTTTTTTGGATGTTTAGGGTTATCCATTGTTTCTCAATAATAAATAGGTCCTCGAGCCTCATTGTAACACCGTTTAGAGGCCTGTAGCTGTCACATCTCTTCTCAAAGATAAGCTACCAGCGACCTAGCTAGTTTATTTCCATTCTGTCTGTCAGCATATTTCAGTAATTTGTTATTAATGAAATGAAGTTTTATTTCTGCTGCATCTCTGATTTTATCTATATTTATGTATTTCATTATGTTCCTACATAAATTCAGATTAGTGGTATCAGAGCGGTCATCTCTTTCTCAATCCTTCTTTGCATGTCCCCAACGAGGTTGGGGTATAAGGAGTTAGGGCTCGATCTAGTTGAACCTTTGCAAGATCAACCTTGCAAACCCCGAAGACTTCCCGTGGGGGAAGAAAATAAATATGAGGGAGAAGGAGGTCCTATCAAAATATTTCTCGAGGAGGCGCTCGAGAAATAAAGGAACGCGATGATAGATAACTTTTCCCAGATCCTTCAACCACTACCCACCTGCGACGCATCTACATCCTGTATTCACTCTGGAGACGTCACTCCTTTTAAGGTACAAGTAAAACTTTAAATTCCCATATTTGAGGGCCAAATATATGCATGTGTCGTAGATAAACAGTTGAATCTATTAGAAGGATATTTCCTGGTTCATGACTTTTCCGACAAGGAGAAGATCATTTTTTCACACCTCAAAGTCGTCCCCCATGTCAAGGACTAGTGGGAAACCTACTATGAGAAGGACGAGGGGGAACCCTATCTGTTCTTTGTTGTACCCACTTATAATTATTTCCGAGATGCCATAAAGGAACAATATTACCCCGTGGGGAGCTATGAGGAAAAGTACATAAAATGGACTACGTTGCGGCAGCAAAGGGATCAAGATGTGCATGAGTTGATGAATCTATTCCATATCCTACGCACAAAGTTGGGTATTAAAGATTCAGAGAAACATTTGGTGATAAAGTACTACAGTTTCCTACACATATACATTCGGGATGAAATGGAGTTCCTCGACATATCCTCTCTTGGTACGACATACTGGTATGCTACCAAGATTGAGAAGAAATTCAAACAAAAGAAGCAAGACTTTGGATCTGTGAATCAAAAGCAAGTGAAAGGTGCCCCCAAACCACAAAACAAAGGAAAAATCCAAGGCATGGTGGCCCAAGACAAGCTGCCAAAACCACAAGCAAAGAACAACACTGCGAAGCTGAAGAAGGACATAGGAAAGTGATGTGAGTTCCATAAGAGATCCACTCACAACACAAATGAGTGTTGGGCCAAGCAGTCACTAGTGGTCGAGATGAAGGCTTCTGAATCAGATGCGTGATCTGACTCTGAATCAGAACCCGACAAGGGGAATGACAAAGGGAAGAAGATTATCGATGTGGAGCCCAACGCCACCGTTACCACCATGAAGATCCAAAAGGAGGAACCAGAAGATCTAGAGGAGGAGGAGAGTCTTTTCCACTCCTAAATGTGGTAAAGGGTTCCCTGCTATAGTTCATTGTCGACAGTGGGAGCCAAAATAACCTCACTTCAGTAGGGGTCAGAAGCGTATGGGCTTACCGACCACGGTACACCCATTTTCATACACCATCGGGTGGCTTCACCAAGGATGGGATCTTCGCGTCAACAAGCAGTGCCGCCTTCCCTACATCATCAAGCCCTTCACAGATGAGGTATTATGTGACATTGCTCCTCTTGATGTTTGTGATGTATTATTAGGACAACCATACTTTTGGAAGTGACATGTTGTGTATGAGTCCCGACCTCGCGCTATTATTGTTACTTTGGGAAATAAGTTGTACAGGATACTAAAGGTACCACCTCCTAGCACTATCTCTTTGGTTACTTCAAAACAATGTAGTAATCCCATTCCCAAAACCGGGAAATTTTTTTTCCTGATGATTTGCCCTCAGGGCAAGAAGAAGACTGTGGCCACGACATCCAAATAAGGCTCCTCTGCATGAAAACAACAAATGAACAAGGTCATGGAGGAGTACGAGGACATCTTCACCTCGCCTGTAGAAGTGCCTATCCACTGTCAGTTCAAGCACCCCATCGATCTAACCCCAGGCACGTCGTTTCCCAATGGACTGATCTACGACGCTCTGTTATGGAGAACAATGAAATCAAGAGGCAGATTCAGGAGCTGCTGCAAAAAGGTCACATCTGGCCAAGTTCATCACGCCGTGGGAGCCTAATTGTGTTGGTGCAGAAGAAAGATGGGACTTGGAGACTCTGTATTGACTATCGGGCATTGAACAAGATCACTGTCTGGAATAGGTACCCCATCCCATGGATTGATGACCTTATGAACCAATTAAAAGATGCAAAATATTTTAGCAAGATTGACCTGAAGTCCGGGTATCATCAGGTACCAATCAAACCCTCTGATGTGTGGAATACTTCCTTAAAAGACAAGGAGGGCCTTTTCGAATGGCTAGTCATGCCTTTTAGGTTGAAGAATGCTCCCGTAACCTTCATGAGGCTGATGGACGACATCCTATGGCCATTCACCAAATCATTTGTAGTAGTGTACTTGGATGACATCTTGATCTTCAACCAGACTTGAGAAGATCACCTCCACCACATCCGACGGGTCCTCCAAACACTGCAGCAACACAAGTTGTGTGCCAATTTGGAGAAGTTCACTTTTGGCATGACTGAGGTTCAATATATTGGATATAATATTAATGAGAGGGGGGTACATGTGGATCCATCCAAGATCCAAGTCATTCGAGATTGGCCAACCCCAACCACCCTAACAGAGCTTCACAACTTTCTGGGTCTTACTAATTTCTACCGTAGGTTCGTGTAGGGATTCTCTCATATCACTTGGCCCTTGGGTTGAGTCACCAAGGGAGGAGCGAAAGAAAAATTATTTTGGTCAGAATATCAACAGAAGGCATTCATAGAATTGAAACATCGCCTCTTCTCTGCCCAGTTCTCACATTACCAGACTTGCAACAATCATTTGAGATCAAGACAGATGCCTCTGACTATGCTATTGGGGAAGTTCTTACTCAACAAGGGCATCCAGTGGCATATCATAGTGATACACTGTCTCACACAGTCTGAAAGTATCCCACTTATGACAAAGAAATGTATTCCATTGTGCAGTCTTGCCAACAATGGAAGCATTACATTTTGGGGAAGGAATCGGTCATCCACACGGACCAACAACCCCTTGAGTTCATACAGATGCAAGGGAAGTTGCAGAATGATCACCATCAGAAGTGGTCCAAATATCTGCAACTATTTCATTTGAACATCAAGTACAAGAAGGGCAGCACCAAAAATGTTGCAGATTGCCTCAGCCGACTACCAATTGTGGCGTTAAACATCATTCTCAACTCTTGTGGGCATGAGAATTCTGATTGGTCACTTCTCTACAAGAGCGATCCAGAATTCGGCCACACATACAAGACACTCTTGGAGGGTATGCAAGTTCCAAATTTTCACCTCCAGGATGCACTGCTGTGTCACCTAACATACCTTTGTGTTCCTTCAAGTGAGTGTGCCAAGATGATTTGGGAAGGACACTACAGTCGGGTCACTGGGCATTTCAGGGTCGAGAAAACAATGGCAGTACTGCAGAAATATTTCTATTGGCCGAACCTTCGAGAGGATGTCAGGAAGTACATCATATCCTGCACTGCTTGCGCTATTTCCAAACCAACCATCAAGAAGCAAGGCCTCTATACTCCGCTACCTACTCCTATTCGACCTTGGGAATCCATCTCCATGGATTACATGTCAGGCCTTCCTTCTACTAAGCATGAAAACGATTGTTTTTTCGTGCTCGTCAACAGATTCTCAAAGATGGCCATTATGGCAGCCTGCAAGAAGAATATCACAACAGAAGCCACTGCTAAACTCTTCTTTGAACGATTGTGGGTGCACTTTGTGATCCCACGGTCTATCATCTCAATTCGGGATAGCAGGTTCCTTAACACATTTTGGTCCAACCTCTATTCAATGCTAGACACCAAGCTCACCAAGTCCAGAGCTTTCCATCCCCAAACTGATGGTCAAATAGAGGTCGTCAACATGATGATCGTACACATTTTGTGGATGTACAAGTCAAAGCATCCACACACATGGGATGAGAGAACAACGTAAACTTTGAAACGAGAACTATAAACTCAAAATGGAAACTCTAGCCAAAAACTCCAAAAGAACATGAAAAACAACCTTAAAAAAAAATATGTTGATGCTGGAATACTATAATTTTGGAAAACCTTTAAATTTTGACAATTTTTCAATAATGACACTATGGAAAAAAATTTGACTAAAAAATCTTTTAAAATGAAAACCTGAATGAAAGAGTGAGTATCCCAGGAGGAGTTTATTTTTTAAATGATAAAAATATGATGACTTTAAAATCTTGGCTGACACGTTGAAAAAAAAAATTAAAAGGCAACCATCAAATTGACACATAATATAGGCAAACTCGACCCATTGAAGTGAAAATTTAAACATCAACGATGAAATTGACACATTGTGCAAGTGGACTCGATATTTTACAACTAAAACTTTAAAATCAACAAAAAAAATGACACATAATGAGATGAGGTTGGTGGCCGAGGATCAACCCAGACCCTATAGGAAAAAATTAAATAAAACAAAATAATAAATAAATATATAAAAATATAAAATATAAAAGAAAACAAAATTTAAAACATTGAATATTAAAAACACACACACACACACAAAAGTTTAAAAAATAATAATAAGTAAATAAAGTTCAAGGGGCCTTGAATAGATAATGATTGGGTGGGTTGTTTACGCACTCCTTGATGTGAAGTCGCTGCTTCAATTTCCCGCCCCTATCGGGGTGATGTATTTGGACACGATGATGAAGATGTGGTCCTACTCAGCTTACAAAAAAATAATAATAAGTAAATAAAATATATATTAAAACAAAAGAAATTAAAAAACATGAAAAAAACAATTATTGAGAAAAACAAAAACAAAAATAAACACACCAAAAAGTAATAAGAAGTAGATAACACCCGTGCTTAGTTGATTGTGTATCATGCATTAGCCATTTTCTATTTATATTAATATGCTTTGATGTTTTTCTAACTCGAACTAACTACGCACTTCTACCGAAGTTGTATTGATCTAGCATTAGCCATTTTCTATCTGTATTAATACGCTTGGATGCTTCCCTAACTAAAACTAGCTACGCACTTCTATCGAAATTATTAGAACATAAAAAAAAAAAACAAATATAAGAACATGGCCAAAAAAATACAAAAATAAAAATATATGTGAAACTAAAAAAAAAAAAAACAAAAACAAATAAAACATAAAAAAAATAACCAAAACAAAATTAACTTAAATAAAAAAAAAAAAAAAAAAAAAAAAAAAAACCTATAAAAATGTAATAAAAATATAAAACATTTTTTAAAACACAAATAATTTAAAAAAATAGAAAATTAACCCAAAAAAACCAAAAAAATTAGAACAATTTTGAATAATTAAAAAAAAAAAAAAAAAAAAAAAAAAACCATAAATTTTTTATTAAAAAACCTTACATTTAAATTAAAAACCTAAAGAATAATAATAAAACATAAAAAATTTAAAATTTTAAAAATAAAAAAATCACACTTTAAAAATAGTAAAAAAAAATTATTAAAAACAAAACTATTTTTTTTTTTTTTAAATAACTAAAAAAAATTATGCTACCTAGCCTAGCAACTGAGTGGCCACATGGGGTAAGGCCGATTCTGATAATCGGCCTGCCCCCTGTGGCCACTCGGCCGCGAGGCTGGGTGATATATATATATATTATTTTTATTTCTTAATTGTTTTAGTTACGATTTTTATTTTTTATTTTTTTTAATTTGTTTTTCTAGTTTTGATTTTATTTTATTTTATTTACTATTTTAAATTTAATTTGAAAGTAAAATTTATTTTTTTTAATTTTTTTATATGCTTTTTTAATTTTGATTATAATTTGTTTATATTTTTAAGTCTAAATTTAAGTTTTTTTTTTTTAATTATGGTTTTTTTTAATTACGTAAAATTGTTATATATATATTTGGGTTAATTTTTTTTTTTTTTTTTAATTATGTGTGTTTTGAAATATGATTTTTTTATATATATTTTTTTATTTCTAAGTAAATTTTGTTTTTTTTTTTCTCTTTTCATATACAATTTTATATTTGATTTTTTACATATTTTTAATATTATTATTTAATTTTTAATTTTGCAAAAAAAATAAAAAAATATTATTATAAAAAACATTGCAAAGAAAAGCAAAAAAACATATGTTTGAAAAACCCTTAAAACACTAATATCTTAGGACGAAAAACACTAAGAGATATAAGAAAACTTGAAAATTTGTTAAATAATCAACATTTAAAAAATAATTGTGTATACCTAGGACATAAGAACATTTAAAGTTTCAAAAATGTCTTTAAAAAAATAAATGTTGATGTTTTTCAAAATATGCATGAAAATCATCAACATTTAAAAAAATATATTGAGACTTAATACAATAGAAAATTTAAAGTGTACAAAATAAGCCCTCTAAAAAAGGGGTCGATGTTGCATCAACACTTTTTAAAATTAACATGAAAATCACTAACATAACAAAACAAAACAAAACTGATACATAAGAAAATTTTAAAGTGTCAAAAACATGCTCCCAAAAAACAAAGTGTATTCTAGAAGAGCAGTTTTCAAAATTGGATTACTTTTTTGCTACTTCAAAAAAGTGGGTACTCGTTTCCGTTCTCGTTTCAAAGTTTACATTGTTAGAGTCTTCCCTATGTACAACACAGTTATAACTGGGCTCTCCACAACTCAACCAGCCACAACCCCTTTCAAGCGGGTTTGGGATTCTAGCCACTATGTCCCATTGACATATCCATGCCATTTGTGGCTACTCAGGCCGATTCGGGTCATGTTGAGTGTGAAGCTAACAAGGCAAACAACTTCATTGAGCACATTCATCACATCCGCCAACAGGTTCATGACATATTGGACATAGCCAATGCTAAGTACAAGCAACGACATGATCAACATCGGGTGCCACACAACTTCCAGGTGGGCGAAAAAAAAAAAAAAACTGATACATAAGAAAATTTTAAAGTGTCAAAAACATGCTCCCAAAAAACAAAGTGTATTCTAGAAGAGCAGTTTTCAAAATTGGATTACTTTTTTGCTACTTCAAAAAAGTGGGTACTCATTTCCGTTCTCGTTTCAAAGTTTACATTGTTAGAGTCTTCCCTATGTACAACACAGTTATAACCGGGCTCTCCACAACTCAACCGGCCACAACCCCTTTTAAGCGGGTTTGGGATTCTAGCCACTATGTCCCATTGACATAGCCATGCCATTTGTGGCTACTCAGGCCGATTCGGCTCATGTTGAGTCTGAAGCTAACAAGGCAAACAACTTCATTGAGCACATTCATCACATCCGCCAACAGGTTCATGACATATTGGACATAGCCAATGCTAAGTACAAGAAACAACATGATCAACATCGGGTGCCACACAACTTCCAGGTGGGCGACAAAGTCTGGCTACATTTGCAGAAGGAGCGCCTCGCTGGACCCCACCACAAGCTTCGCCCTCTACGATATGGGTCGTACACCATTACCAAGGTTGTAGGGGCCAATGCCTTCGAGCTTAATATTCCACCATTCCTTGGTCTGCACCCAGTGTTCAATGTGGACTGCCTTCGGCCTTACTTCCCACCTCTACTGGACACCTCCGACATTGTAGAAAAACTAACATCAACACAGTTAAACCTAGACTGCATGAAACAGGTCACCACAGATCATATCATGGAAATGAAATTCAAGAACACTCACCAGCAGAAGATCCAACTGTATCGGGTTGTCAAAGCTGGCCAACTCCTGCACTAGGGAAAATGGTTCACCAGGGACTAAGGTTAGCAGAAGTTTCCTCATCTCATGGAGGAACTCAACGCAATGGGGACCATTTCTTCCTAAGGGGGGAGGAATGATCCAGGTGGATATTGGTGGCCACCCGACTATTCCACTTGGGGTCCTACCATTTTTTCTTTCAGTTTTTTCAATTTCCTTAATTGTAGCATAATTTACTATTTTTAGCAGTTTTTCAGGTCTTGATCTTCGAGAGTCGTTTTGAGGCCCTAAACGACGCTTTTTGGAAAAAGTTGTAATCCTCAAATTGATTTTTCTAACAAGGTATTGTACATGTCAAACATAGATCATATGCCAAAGTTACATCCCTGGGAAGATTGATGTACCAGTTTACCCAAAAGGGGCCCATAGTTTTGGCGGTTCATCTCCTAGGGTTAGGTTTTTGGATGTTTAGGGTTATCTATTGTTTCTCAATAATAAATAGGCACTCAAGACTCATTGTAACATAGTTCAGAGACCTGTAGCCGCCACATCTCTTCTCAGAGATAAGCTACCAGTGCCCTAACTAGTTTATTTCCATTATGTTTGTAAACATATTTCAGAAATTTTTTTTAATGAAATGAAGTTTTATTTTTGTTGCATCTCTGCTTTTATCTGTATTTCTGTATTTCATTTTGTTCCTGCATAAATCCGGATCATCCTGGCAATCCTTTGTATCAACATTTCATCAATCAAGATCCTCTTCTCCAACCAGAGGCATCCATCATGCACTAGTACAAGTAACTGCCAAACACAGGCTGTGTTAGACGTGCTTCTACCAAATTTTGGCACATTTAACATGTTCAACAAGCCATATCTTTGCAATCCCTCAGCCCTCTAGTGTGGCTTCAACCTTGTAACTCCGCTCTCTAGATAGTATACCTATTGCAGTTACTTGTTTGGCTCGAGCAACAGGTACTTAATTCAGTGTTTGAAGTCCCAATCCTCCATCTTCAGTTGCGAGATTATTCCAAGTAGCTCTCCTTCAAATGGCACTTCTTTTGGTTATAGCAGCAGTGTGAAAGTGTCGAATTTCACGTCTTTTGGGTCTCTAATCGGCTTGGCACTCGGCTTCCCTGGTGGCAAGTATGGTGGCAACACAGAGGGAATTGTTGCGCCCTCTATCTCCATCTATTGTATCTCAGCTTCCTCCTCACTTTCATGGATTTGTTCTGGTTCTTTCTATTGTATAGGTATCTTTGCCTTCTATGCAGATCTCTTATCCCACATGTTCTTCGTTCATTGTTCCTTCGCTACCTTATTTCTTGGGGATGTCCTTACTCTAGAGGCTTCAGCTGGTCTCTTTTCTTGTCTTCTTTTTGGCTGTTTTTCCATGGCTACTTGTTTTCATGGTGATCTCACGTGCCTTGGGGACACATGTACACTTGGTGCTATGGATTTACCAGTTTGGGATTTCTTTACAAACTCTCTGGAAAGTTCTTCGAAATTCCTCTTAGACATACAACAACACACTTGTCGCACACTTGGTCACAAATTCTCAAACTAAATTCTCCAAATAGAAAAGTGTAAAATGTGGAGCGGGATATAGATTTTATAGCGAATTTTAATTTCGAACCTTGTGATAGCTTAGATCTTGTTCATTTAATGCATATATGGCACTAGACAAATCAGGTTGCATCCCATCACTGAAACTCCCTTGGCCGCTACTTTACATTGTCCTCCTAACTCAACTGCACTGCTGTAGCTCTACATTGCGTGAGCACTACATTTCTGCACTACTGAAGTCCCATCAGCCTTTGCACTGCTGCCTCTACGATGTTGTCGCCTCTTCACTATGTTGTTCCTTATACAACGCTTCATCTCTACCCTCTTCTTCACTGTGATCTTCTGCAACCATCTCCTACTTGTCCCGCTACCTTCTTAAGGCTCCTGTAGCTCGTATGTGATCCAAGAGTTGGGCATACTCAAGGATCGTGCCTACCATCTATAGCTGATTATAGATCCATATCGCCCCACTTACATGGCTTATGAGCACTCATGGCTACGTCATCATCATTCTCATCGTCCTTTGTTGTTGATGCCTTGGATTCAAAAGTTCCTTTGTCCTTTTTCTTAGGACAAGTGCTAGCGAAGTGTCCAAGTTCGACACAGTTAAATCACCAGACCTTGGATAGGTCCCTCTTCTTCTTCCCTTGCTGCTTTCATTCCTTTCATGCAAGGGCTGCATCTTCTTCCTCTTCTTTCTTCACCCTGATAGTTCTGCTGTTGTTGTTTTTCCTCTTGGTGATTCTCCTGATCTCCTCTTGACTGAGTGTTGCCAACATGTCTGCCCAGGATGGTAACACTTCCCTGCCCAATATGCTCTAAACAAACATTTCCCACTCCTTGGTGACTTCATTTAGGGCAGTCCTTACCAAGAGTCCTTCATTCGGAGTCGCGCCCATGGAAATCGGTTGATCCCGGATAGTCTGAAGTCGGAAAAGGAAAGGATCTATCTCCTCACCCTTGTGCATCTGAAACAACCTCATCTGATTCTCTAGAAGCTTCTTTCTTTGAACGAAGCTTCCCTAATACATCGTATCCAAAGCAGTCCACATCTCATTTGTCGTCTTCTTTCTGGAAATATGTGGCACGATGTGATATTTTACTCCATCCATGATCAAATTCTTAGCCCGCACTTGATTTTCATTAAATTTCTTCAAAGGATCGGGATCTGCAGGCTCAACTAGGACATTCTTGGCCTGGTTCTTAATGCAGTACTCATCCAGGACCATCAATATCCTTGCTCTCCAAATGATAAAGTTGGACACACTGTCCAACCTGTCCTAATCTCTTAGTCCATGAGAAGCCATCTAGCTCAAATCTAATGGAACAGTACTCTTGTCCCTCTTTCTACTAAAAGACTCAACATAAATGTTGGATCTGGGTTATTGGTGTTCAGAAACCCTCTATAGTAGTTGCTCCCTCTGTTAGCTGATTTCCCTCCTGGAAATCTATAGCCAAAACAATCAGACAATTCTCTTTGATCACCCTCGTGATCGAACCTCAGATCTGTTGAGTGATTGTCTTCCTCCCGCTCTTTGTCAACTTAGCTAGGCACAATTCTGCTTCGACAGAATCTCCACCACACCAGAAACTGATGAAGATTAGAAGATTTCATATCTCGGCAATACTACTCCTCAACAGAAAAAATAAGTGGATTGTGTCCCTCTAGCTGGCCTCTGTGTGAGCAGACTGGACCAACGCATCCTCTACACAGTGGCTGTGCAGCTCAAGCTGCTCCTGCGTCCTTTGGAGGATGTTACGTTATCTTTGTGTCACCCATATGGGACTGTGTAGCCCTTTTTGGGACTTCATCCTCCTGCTACTGAGCTACCCTCTCCAGATCTTTTGCTTTAGCTGCTACCCTGTAGAGAATATGTCTTTAGCTGATTTTGCTGGAGATTCAGCTTGATCTGCAATCGCTGTGATACCATGTGAAAATTTTTTAATATAGTAATACATAAATCCTACTGCAGTATCTTGGTTTACTTCTCCTACTTGTGATTAAATTATACAAGTTATTTTCAGAAAATATTCATAAAATACTGAAGTAAACACAACTAACAACATACACACATACAGGTCATTTACTAAATATTATGCTCATTCAACAAAGTGACACACAAATTTTTCAAACAATTGTCCCCGGAAAAACCTAATGCGAGAAAACTAATGCAGCAAATATGAGGGTTTATTATTCTTAAGTATAATCTGAGTACAACAAATCTGGGCACCTTTCTGGTTAACCCAACAGAGAAAAATAGATCTTCAGCAATACCTGCTATTCTGGAGACTAAAAACTTGATTGATCCATGCCCTCAAAAGAGATTTACATGACTTAGCCAATTTTTGCCTCTAGAAACCTCAGCACTACCCCTGAAACCCCTGCATCAGCCCGGCTAGCCTCTGCATGCCTCTGCGTTGGCCTGGAGAGGGTCGTGTAACCCCAAACTGGGTGACGCAATCCATATGCTACCATGGATGGCCTCTGCATAACCCTAGAGGTATCCTTCTAGCTCAGCACTGCCCTTTCTGGGCCTGCGTAGAACCTACATAGCGGATGAAGCCCTTTGCACTTCGCAGCTGCTGCGTAGTTGTTGTTGCTGCCCCTGCTCCTCTTCCCTGCTCCCGATTGTTGCTCTTCTGCCTCTTTTTGACTCTTGGCTCCAGGATCAAATCATCCCCTTAGCTAATACTACCCCTTGTTGCAGAAAACTCTTTTGGATATTCTTAGAAAACCTGCCCTAGAATTCTAGCTCTATCTCCGTGTGTGTGTCTCCAACTGACCCTCAAGCCTTTCTCTTATAATTTTTTGTTGAGACATCAATGATCGTGATTTAATATCTTATCTACGACTAAGATTAAAAGACTGCTTGATTTTCGTCACTTAAAACATTTCATCACATGTGTTTAATTAATTCACTTTAATTTTTCTAATTCCCTAAGTTAGACTTAGGGTCCTCATTAACAAAAATAATTATTTTAATATCTCACACATTAGATGTAATTTCTCCAAATGATTTCTGAGTTTTGGAGGTCTTGTGTGCCTTAGCCCCTCCACAAAATTTCAGGGCTAGAGCACACCTGATGCTACCTCAATACTCAAAATCTCAACATTTTATTTACTGGCTTTGCTTTAGGTTTCAGGGGAATCCTCATAACTCCTAGGTCCCCTAATATGCCCTTCAATTCAAAAAATTTTGTGGGGAAGAGCTCTTGATGCTCATGCAACAATTCTATAACTTTTTTAACTGTGTCTTCATCCCAATAATCTCCAATCATTGCAAATTTTAGTTCTTCTTCTGACCTGATATTCACCTTCTTCATTTTTGCGGGCTTTGCTATATCGAGTATTTTGAGTTCTAGTCCAACAATTTCGCAGTGTCCTTCTAATTCTGCACTATCAATATTGCACAAATCCTCATCATTTTCTTCTGTAATCACATTATAGTACTCCAATGCTTTCTCCAACCGCATGGCCCAATCTGGCTACTTCCATGTTAGCGAAGTTGTGTTTTCAAAAACCTTTTCTCTGACTTTCTGAAGGGATGACTCTATGCATGGGAAACCATCTTAAAAAATAAATGTTAGTATGAACCCTTCAATCAAATTTTTCCAGCTCCCAGTTCCATGTCACAATTTTGTCTCAAGACACCAATTCATAGGAATCGTTTCTAGTGTGTGGATAAACACATACACCCACTCTTGTTCTGGAACTTCTTTCCAAATTGAAGTGCAACGATGAATATGCTCCCGGGGGTCAACCTTACCATCATAATTTAATTCAACTTCTGTATCTACAAGCCCAAATCTGACCCACATCAGCCTTCAATACTCCTCCCAACTTCCTATATTCCTTTTATGAGTACCCCACCATCTAGCAGGTGTAGACCTCAGGGCTACAACCAAAGCTTGCAACCTATGTTCTTCTCGTATTTCTCTTTCATATTCATAAAGAAAAAGGCTTACATATCCTATCCCATCATAATAAGGAAAACTACATACCTTCGAATTTATGTAGCAAAGTGATCGTGTGATTCTAGCACATCGTCTTGTAGATACCTCATGTAACATGTTCTGCGAATCTTCCAGTTCTTCCTTGGAATCTGCAGTACATGAACTATCATTTTCCTAGCTTAGTTTAGCTTAAGCAGTGTGATTAATCTAATCTTTCTCCTTAGTTATTATCTGATAAATGTTGTCAACATCTGCATCACAGTACTCATCCCAGATATGCTCTATATACCGCACTCCTTCTAATGGATTTAAAGGGACAATGACCCTCGTATTGTCTTTTTCGAACACCATTTGTCTCTTCTTTAAATTAATTATCACCAAATTATCGAAATCCCAATCCAATCCAAGCAACATTGCATAGGGGTTGCTATCATCTAAAATTTCAATCACCTCGAAGTCTGCAACAACGCGCACTCCTTCAATATCTACTACAATGCTAGGTAACCTTCCCATAGGGGAGATCTTCTATTGTTTGGCCATCCTCAACTGGATCGACAACCATTGAAACTTTGGTCTTCCCATTAACTTCCAAGTTTGCTTAGGTAACACGTTGGCATTGGATGTTACAAATAAGATTACAGTCCTTATCTGTTCACTGCGTGTGTAGTTAGTCTCATTTTCATTCTGAATCTCTTCTTATGTAGATTTGTAAATTTTCTTTGTGAGAAGATAAACCGTGGTAATTCTTTATCAGCGCAATAATCTATCAACTCATGGAGTCCTTCGACAACCCTCTGATTCCTCAACAACTTCATGCAAGTTTGTAAGAACGACCTTAAAATACTCGGATCCAATTCTTGTGTTAGAGTAGATACTCTGTCACAGTCCTTCATTGGCATTAACTTCGGTTTCTCACTAGATGTTGAAGCTCTAGAATCCATGAAGCTTTTCTTCGCCTCCATGAATGTTTCTTTTTCCTTCTAAATACTGAACCCAGGCACTTTTTCTACGGTCTTTCTTACCCATGTATCGTCCATTTTCTTCGTACCTTCTACTTTATCATCTCTCATCACAAATCCACTCCTTGTTACGATGTTGATGTGTGGTTCATCCTTCATCAGTTCAACAATCATCATTTGTATATTTTGTGTGGGTTGCTAGTTCCTTTTCTCCTGCATCTTCTTCATAAGGACCGGACATTCTTCTATCACATGATCAAAATATTTGCAGTACTTACAGGTTGTAGTAGGATTCTGTGTAATATCCCAAAATGGAATAATGCATTGATACACAACACAATATAAGAACTGCAACAAAGTAAACAATAAATCTGAATACACCATCAAATACACATAAATAGTTGAGCCATTTTATTATATGGAGGTGGATAAACTAGTACAATAGTGCTCAAAATGATGCACTAAATCCAAAGAGATGGCCTAGAATGACCCTAAAATGATCCCACAAGAGGGACTGCGTAACTGTTGGACTGCTGGAAGGAAAAATGCACTGTCCCTGTTGGAAAATATTGAGGCAGCAACTGCCGGAAAATAGAAAGTCGGATCTAGGCAATTTGGGAGCTCCAATGATGCTGAAACTTTAGATCCAGACTCTATGATGGATACCCAAGATAACCTAGAAAGGATTTCTCATATCTGTCAATCTAAGAAAATCACCCTCTTAGGGCTTCACCTATACACTATTGGGTATGCAGATTTGCTGCATAATCTGATCCAAGATGGTTGCAATATGATGTGCATTCAGATCTATGCAAGAATGGTTGATCCCTTCACTAGATTCTTGGGCTAAAATCTCAAGATATAGCTCCTCCAATCTCCTCCACTGAAGATAGCTACTATATACTCAACAGCTTCATAAAAATGCTTTGTAAGAGAGGGAGGCTCAATATCCTACTGCTAAGATATGAAAATCAGCTTCCGAATGATGGAAACAATGAAACCAAAGTGAGGAGATGGTCCCTCGCAGGATTTCCAGCTGAAATGTTGAAAACTTCCTTCCTCCAATAGATCTACAAGACTTCACTACGCAATCCTTGAGGGGACTGTTGCTACATGGAGGTAAAATATAATGGCTTGAATGCCGTATATGGATCTGCTGCTCTTGAAAGGTTGAATGTGAAGAACAAGTGAAGGATGAATCCTCCACCGGTTTCCTAGCTGGAATGCTAGAAACAACCTCCTAAAGATGGCACCAATGCCTAATGAGGAATAAAGCCCAATATAAACCTTCACAGAGTAGGCACTCGAAGTCCCCCATGGGTAAGGGTGGGATTTCCATTCGGAAACACCCTATGATAAAAAACACTGCAGACTTAGCTAAACAACATAAACATGCATAGAAATTTCCTAAGACAAATCCAGATCTAAACAAATCAGGGATAATAATCCAAATCTAAAATCTAAAATCTACCTTCTATTGTGCCTTCTCCTTCATTATATATATTGTGAGCCTTCCATAGCCTAGGCCCACCTCATAACTGCGATGTACATGTGGACATAAGCCTCCATGATTGACTGCATTGTCTCTCCATGTCCTCCATCATGTCTACATGTGATGATCACCCTCTCCATCATGTGTGCATTAAATGCACTACTTCCTCCATCATGTGTGCAATAGATGCACCACTTCCTCCACTAACTTATCATAAGTGCTTTATGTCTTACTTTTAATGCACTATGATCTTATTTGACCTCTTCCAAGATCCTCATGATTTTACATTTAAGATCCATGATCTTACTTGATTGCTTCAACCTCCATGATCTATCTCATTAATGAGATACGATCTCCACTCCTTTCACATTAAGAAGTTGCTCCACTACCCCATAATGTAGATATAGATATAATTAATCCACATTCACACATCAAAAGTGGATCTTTATTCATCTTGAGGATTATGGGTCCCTCCACCCTTTTATTTACTTAATTAATTATGAAAATTAAGAACTTTAATATTTCAATTATCTTGTGAAAAATTGGGAATATTATAGTCCTCCTCGGAAAAATGTTTCTTGTCCTCAAGCAACTACAAAAGTGGATGCTACAACAAACATCCTCCCTCCAAATGGCATCCTCATATGGAAGGCCTTCCCATCTGTCACAATGTGTCATGCGTGTCCAGCTTCAAAGGTGCCTCTCTAGAATTTCTAGAATGGCCTCCAACTGAAAAGTTAGATACCCATCCTCATTGATGAATCTCCAAGTGGAAACCATATGATGACCAAAAACCTCATCTACACATGAGATACATGAAATGAAGTGGTTTCTTCCCAAAGTGGAAAGTCCCAACTCATGAACTATCTCTCCAACCCATGATACATAGAGTAAATTGCATCTATCAATGTTCTCATCATTTGCCATGTTGGCCATGTAGGAATCAAACATAACATCAACATAGTGAAAAATAAGAAGTAGAGACATATGGATGAACATGAACAATGTCAAACCTTATTCTCCCAATAACAAACAATGCAACAAAGCCTTCTGCTTCCATGCTAGATCATCATGAAAAAAAATAAGAGAGCCATACTCTCTCAAAAGAAGCCACCGCAGCAATGCTTCTTGCTGCCATGCCACATCAACATAAAACCAAGTATGATAGCCATACTCTCTCAATAGAAGCCAACGCAACAATGCCTCTTGTTGCCATACCACATCATCATTGTACCAAATGTAGTGGCCATATTATCTCAAGAGAAGCCACCGTAGTAAGGCATCTGCCTGCCCCATCACATCATCATCATACCAATTACAATGACCAAAATCCCCCAACAGAAGCCAACATTGTAAGGCCTCCTGTTGCCATCCTATATCATCATCATGCAATGTATGGGAAGAAACTAGCCCGTACTCTCCCAAAAGCAACCAAAGCAACAAGGATTCTTGTTGCTTCCTTACATCATCATGATGCAAGCCATGGAGAAACAACATACTAATGGACATGTGGACTGTCTCATCATAATAATACAAACAAGCTCCTCTATGCCACATCATGTGAGAGTTATGCTTTCTCCCAAACCCAAGTACATACATGAACATAAGATATATCCCAAACAGAAATACATGTAAAGACACGAGGCATATCCCAAACAAAAGAAAATACATGGGCATAACATATATCATGAGATGTCCAAACTCTCTCATCATCAACCAACATAGCCATGCCTCCTGCTACTGCATAACATTAGTGACATCCATGGCATGGATCCTGGAAGTGTGAGATGTAGGGTAGTATCTATACTCACCCAAAAGAAACCAGAGCAGCCATGTTTCTTGCTGCCCGGTATCATAGATATGTAGGAAGGTAGGGAACCTCCTACTCCTCATCTGGATCCATTCATCCCAATGTGGATGATGAATCATGCCAAGGTCAAACTTGGTATCCACCCAATGTTGAATACCAACATCCTCCAACTAAATAGATTTGCACTCCATGAAATGTTGAAGTGCACCTCCATTGAGATCTCTCCATGAGATTCTCTTCTCATCAATGGCCCTCCAAAACCAATAAGGTTTTGGATCTACTGTAGGTAGAAGTTTCTCTTTGAGGTGTGAGATGCTCATTGAGAAAGAGTCATATTAAAAGGGGAAAAGATTGCCCATCTCAAGATGTCTACCATCTATCATCTTCTTCTCCATTGTTTCATGAGTGAAGCTGCCATTGGATTGCTCCCATATGGAATGGGTCCTCTTCTTCTCACTACTGATCATGGACAATGCTACTAATCTCCATAATGATGTATTTGTTGTCTCAAAGCAAGGCACAATGCTGAACTCATATCCAGCCATTTTACATAGGATCATGCTCATCCAATCTTCTGAAACTCTACATTTCAACTCAAAGGGTTGAATGTAGCTCAACAATGACAAAATAGGATGGTTCTTCATCTCTTCCTTGATTAGATAAAGGGTCCTATGCGCAATGATATGTTGTTGCTCTGAATCAGCATGTTGTTCTAATCCTTGGTCATGCAATGGCTTTGATGGCATGTTCTCATAAGTTTCATTAAGAGGCACTGAAACAATATGAGATGAAAATGGATGCATACCTTGGATCAACTGATGTGTGAGAACCTCTTTCAAGACCACAAGAGTTCCTCCAACCTGGACAATAGTCTCTCCAATTGCTGGTAGTGATGATGGCTCCATCTCTACAATTGTACTAGCGCTGGTATATGTCTCCTCCTCATCATGCATCTCAAGAATCATGCATGGTGCTCCAAATGTCAAGAACTCAAGACCATCTTGCAAAGATGCAATTGATCCTCCTCTTGATGTAAGCATATCTGCAGCTGGTGGTGGTAGAGGTTCCTCCTCCTGAGTGATAATGAGGACATCTTATTTTGGATCTTCATGTACTATCCCGTCAATGATGGGAGATGTCTCCATGTGAGATGTCTTTGGTTTCTCTCTACCATATTTCTTCTTCAGTCTTAGAATGAAATCTGCATAAGCAGACACTTTCATGTGTGACAAGTGACTGAACCACCAATCTTTAGCTTCACCTTCTAGGTGCAACGCTGCAAACTCCACAACCTCTCTTTATGATATAGGATATTTCAGAAATAAGGTAGCCAATTCTTCCCTACAAGCCCTAAATGTGCTTGTGGAAGATCCATCATATGTAGGCAAGAAGAATCGATGTCTCTTTCTTCTATTGCTACTTCTGGATCTCCTCTCTTCTTTGAGTTGCAGAAACTGTTGGAGAGAGAGATTCTCCTTCAATGCTCTTGGTTGTGACTTGTACTCAGACAGATATTTTCTGAGGGTCTCATGCCCCAAGCCTCCTTCACATTCATACTCTTCTCCTTCCTTCTCAAAGAAAGGGGATCTAGTAGAATGATGAGAAGCTCCTTGCTTCTCCAGTCTTCTTTGCTACTGATAAGAAGTACTAGGACCTTCTTGATCTTGAAACCTTCTTGAGGTTTCTCTTTGCCTTTATTTCTTCATTTCATTGATCTACTTGGAGAGATCCTTCATAGTTCTAAAGAAAGAAGCTACAAAACTTAATCCCTCCATATTAGATCTCTTTTATTTTCTCTTCATATGTTGTCAATAATGTCCACAAGCTGAGCCAAAGATCATGCTCTGATACCACTGTAATATCCCAAAATGGAATAATGCATTGATACACAACACAATATAAGAATTGCAACAAAGTAAACAATAAATCTGAATACACCATCAAATACACAGAAATAGCTGAGCCATTTTATTGTATGGAGGTGGATAAACCAGTACAACAATGCTCAAAATGATGCACTCAAGCCAAAGAGATGGCCTAGAATGACCTTGAAATGATCCCACAAGAGGGATTGCATAACTGTTGGACTGTTGGAAGGAAAACTGCGCTGTCCCTACTGGAAAATGCTGAGGTAGCAACTATCGGAAAATAGAAAGTCATATCTAGGCAGTTTGGGAGCTCTGATGATGCTAAAACTTTAGATCTGGGCTCTATGGTGGATATCCAAGATAACCCAGAAAGGATTTCTCAGATCTATCAATCTAAGAAAATCATCCTCTTAGGGCTTCACCTATACACTGTTGGGTATGTAGATCGGCTGCATAATTTGATCCAAGATGGTTGCAATATGATGTGCAATCAAATCTATGCAAGAAGGGTGGATCCCTTCACTAGATTCTTGGGTTAAAAGCTCAAGATATAGCTCCTCCAATCTCCTCCACTGAAGATAGTTGTTGAATACTCAACAGCTTCAGAAAACTGCGTTGTAAGAGAGGGAGGCTCAATAGCCTGCTTCTAAGATATGAAAATCAACTCCTGAATGATGGAAACAATGAAACCAAAGTGAGGAGATGGTCCTTCACAGCAGTTCTAGTTGAAATGTTGAAAACTTCCTTCCTCTAATAGATCTACAAGACTGCACTGTGCAATCCTTGAGGGGACGATTGCTGCATGGAGGTAAAATACAATGGCCTGAATGCAGGATATAGATCTTTTGCTCCTGAAAGGCTGAATGTGAAGAACAAGTGAAGGATGAATCCTCCACAGTTTTCCTAGATGGAATGCTAGAAACAACCTCCTGAAGATGGCACTAATGCCTAATGAGGAATAAAGCCTAATAGAAACCTTTCCAGAGTAGGCACTCGAAGTCCCTTGTGGGTAAGGGTGGGATTTCCGCTCGGAAACACCCTGTGCTAAACAACACTGTAGACTTATCTAAACAACATTGTATACTT
Source organism: Pinus albicaulis (assembly GCA_034641835.2). NCBI lineage: Eukaryota > Viridiplantae > Streptophyta > Pinopsida > Pinales > Pinaceae > Pinus > Pinus albicaulis. The sequence goes on from CM076580.1 coordinate 548,857,136, forward strand.
AGCTAAACAACATAAGCATGCGTAGAAATGTCCTAAGACAAATCCAGATCTAAACAGATCAAGGATAATAATCCAAATCTAAAATATAAAATTTGCATTCTATTGTGCCTTCTCCTTCATTGTATAGATTGTGGGCCTTCCATAGCCTAGGTCCACCTCATAACTGCATTGTACATGTGGACATAAGCCTCCATGATTGAATGTGCTGTCTCTCCATGTCCTCCATCATGTCTACATGTGATGATCATCCTCTCCATCATGTGTACATTAAATCCACTACTTCCTCCATCATGTGTGCAATAGATGCACCACTTCCTCCACTAACTTATCATCAGTGCTTTATGTCTTACTTTTAATGCACTATGATCTTAGTTGACCTCTTCCAAGATCCTCATGATTTTACATTTAAGATCCATGATCTTACTTGACTTTTTCAACCTCCATGATCTATCTCATTAATGAGACATGATCTCCACTCATTTCACATTAAGAAGCTTCTCTACCACCCCATAATGTAGATCTAGATCTAATTAATCCACATTCACACATCAAAAGTGGATCTTTATTCATCTTGAGGATTATGGGTCCCTCCACCCTTTTATTTACTTAATTAATTATGAAAATTAAGAACTTTAATATTTCAATTATCTTGTGAAAAATTGGGATTATTACATTCTGATAGTCTCTTGTGAAGTGTCATGTTTGTCTGCAGTTGTAACAGATAATCTAGACGCATCCTCGACCAACTCCTCATCCTTTTCCTTGGAAACCTCCTTGACCAACATTTTATCCTTGATCCTTGTGTTCATATCCTTCATCTTGCATTCTATAAGCATCAACATTGTGTTCCATCATCAAGTCATAACTCTAAAAATTTTTCTCATCATGTCCTACTGATTTACAAAAGTTGTAAAATACATACCTTGAGGTTTTCACATATTTCTGTAATAAATAACACTCTTCAGAGTGATTTTGGCCTCTAGTTCTACATATATCGCACCATAGGCTTGATCCTAGATTTAATGGATTAGGTGCTCCACTAGCCAAGTAATATTTGAACACAGGGCATTGTTCCTTAGAATGGCCTTCTTCTTTACACTTTATACACCACACTTCTTGTCTTACTTCTTTACCTTTCTTGAGATCTTGAAATTCCAAGGTCAAATTTTCTAGCTGACTCTAAATCTACTGCACTCCTGCATGAGTACCTCCTATCGACGAAGCTTCCAACTTCATTTTAATTTCCAGAGCTTTGGCTTGAGTTGCTATTTTCAGTTGTGTCAAGGGTAACCTGATATGTGGAAGAATCACAACTATAAACCATTCTTTATGCTTCTCTGGGGGTATGTTAAATATTACTTGTCCCATTAACACCTTGAATCTTTGATCCAACTCCAAAGTAGATTAATTAGTCATATGTTTTATTTCCTTTAGCTCAGTAATGAACTGCAATTCATACTTCATCTTCTTGAATTCTGATACCGACACTTTCTTAATATAATCCAATGAAGTAGCCTAATTAGTCGAAGAATACTTCATGTGCCATGTTAGTGCTCTTTCTCGAAGTGTTGTGATGAAATATGCCTTCTTTACATCTTCATCAGTAACCTATTTTTCTTTCCATATTGCATTAGCTACAAACCAAAACTGCTCAGGATCCTCTGATCTGAGTCCTCTAAAAACAGGTAACTTAATGTCATTGACCATGTTTCTTCTTGGGGGGTTAGGGGGAGGGGGAGGGGGTGTAGGGGAATTAGGGGGAGGGGGATGGGGGGTAAGGGGAGTAAAGGGATGGGGAACCCAAAGATTCCCTGATTATTCTCAGCTTCTGACTTCGACGCACCTTTATGTTGGGGGAGAGAATATCGCAGGGTTGCAGGGTTACTTCCTTCTTCTTCACTCTCAGATTCTCCTAACAAGGGACTATAATCAGTCTCAATAAAGTTACTCAGTTCATGATCTATTATGTATCACTTTCCACTTCGCGTAGACCTAGTTCCAAGTTCAGACTTATTCCCTCTTTGTCCAAACATTAATCTAACTGCATTCGTTGCACGCCCTTTTCACACAAAAGAATTTTAATCCACAACTTTAAAGAATTTAGATACTTACCTTGTGGTCCCTTGAAGAATCTTCACTTAGCTTCACTATAATATACAGTCGCATCTATGGCGAATTCAATGATAAATCCTCTCAGGATGTTGTCAATCCAAAAATCAACATCTCTTGAGATGTTTTTGTCGGTATCCTTGAGTCACTGTATCAATTCAAGGTTCCACACAGTAGGCTCGTTGTTTTTAAAACAAGTCTTGTTCTCGGTCAACCTTGATATCCATTCATATAGTTCATTAGAAAATGACGCGAATAATATCTTGTGTTGTTCTGTGAAAAGATACCTCTGCAACCAGGCTTCAGTCGTCAACTGTGAATTTTTGTTTTCTTGAGCTGCGAATTTTCGGTCATTCTGATTTATCCAATCTTGTATTTCCTTCTTTGATGGATGCCACATCCACATGTCCCTCAAAAAGATCCTAGACTTGGCAATTGAACCATTTGTTAGCTCTGGTGGGCTTGACCCAGGTTCAGATTGTACTTCACACCAACAAAACCCTTAGACACCGACCCTTTCGACAACGACCTGCAAGCATATCACATTCTCACCCGAGGTGGCTATGGGTGGTTGCAAAACCAGGTTTCTGCAGCCATGAAGGACTACGCGAGGTGGCTTTTACTTTGCTTTTATGTATTTTACTTAGTATTCTGGCATACATATCACTATTGCATTGTATAACTTAACTACTTACTTCATCACATTCAGTTTAACATAAGCATATCACATAATAATATAAACTGCGCTATCATAACATTTTCTAGCAATCAATACTTCCCATCCACAGATAGAAAGTAAACATAACAATACCCATAAATACATAATAGTTCTGAAAACTTCTTCTTCTTTATTAAGATGAATCTTTTTAGTACATTCAGCTTCTCGACCTGTGCACACAGCTGCAGGTGGTCTGTGCACTAAGTTGTAGGCTCTTCTGAGGTCTCTGCGGACTCAGTTGCGAAGCCTTCCCTTAAGGCCCAAAACACAGAACAAAAGATTCAATGACTTGTGCTCATTGATATCTCTATCCTCTCTCTTCCATTATGACGTCTCTTCGACAAAGCATTACATTTCTTTATAGACATTACATAGCTACAAAACCATGGTCCACATACCATGGGATCGACAAAACAATCAAATAAAACCCCAATACTTGTTAAAAAATGAGGGGCTTCAACCCACCTCGAAGCCCCTAGAACATTGCACGATAAATATAACTTCGCGGTACCGCACACTCCTCTCCTCAAAATTCAGAGTATTTGACCAAAATTAGACCAAGTTGGGCCATGCCCAACAGGTACTCAACTAGCTCATAGCTCATCTTATCATCCTCAATCTCATGGGAAAACTAAGATAGTGAACAAACGTTTGGAAGGATATCTTCATTGCTTTGTATATGATAAACAATCACAATGGCTAAAGTGGTTACCTTTGGCTAAATGGTGGTATAACACTTCCTTCCATACTGCAGCAAAAATGACCCCATTTATGGCACTTTATGGATATCATTTGTCTTCCATCACATCATATTTTAGCGATAATTATGAGGTTCAAGAAGTGGAAGATCACATTGAGCATAAACAACAAGTTCTCCAACTCTTAAAGGATAACCTAAATTTGGCGCATAATCAAATGAACCAACATACAAAACAACATCGCAATAAAATAAGTTTTGATGTAGACGAAAGGGTATTTTTATGACTACAACCATACAAACAAATGTCCCTCAAGCAAGATAAGAAGGATAATAAATTGTCACCAAAGTGTTATGGTCCTTCCAAGGTGTTGCAAAATATTGGTACTATGGCATACAAATTAGAGCTTCCTGCATCTTCTCGAGTGCACCCAATTTTCCATGTTTCATGCTTAAAGAAGATTATAGGTGATAAGCTCCCAGTTCAAATAATATTGCTAGAACTTGACGAGGAAGGAAAAATCATATTGGAACCTGAATCAATCATGGAAACAAGAACTCGACAACTACAAAATAGATCAATTTCAGAGTATCTCATCAAGTGGAAGAACTTACCCACTGAAGATTCCACATGGGAGGATGATAATTTTATACAAAAGCATCCAAAAATACTCAAGCATTGAGGACAACACTTTTTTGAAGGAGAGGGGCATGTTAAGCCCCTATAATATTAGTTTAGCCCCTTATTGTTTTTTTTAGTGTAGCCCCCTTATTGCTATTGCTGTGCCCATGTAGTGCCCATATTGTTATTATTGTTCCCCATAGAAGCCCAATATTGTTATTGTTGTGTCGTTACATTATTATTGTTATGTAGGCTCTGATTAAATTGTGACCCCTTAGAATTCTATGCATATAAATGAGGTTTTGTCATTTGAATCATCCAATAATTGTTCATTTATGTGATGTAAAGGAGGTTTCCCCCTCAAAGATGTTATTTTCTAAGTCGTTGGTATATCTTTTCTTCTGTTTTGTGAGTTGGTTACATAACACCAAATCTTCAGATTTCCCACCATAGTAGAATAAGATGGTATTTCACTTAACTAATGTAGAACCTCTTCTAAAAAACACAACTTTTACCAACACCCTTAAAATCACGAGATATTTGAATAAATCATGGTCGCTTTGCAAATCTAGATATGACCATAGGATCATGGAGAGACCTTTAAAATAATCAGATTTATTAAAAAAGTGGTCTCCTACCCATATCATAAGTGATCCAATCCAACTTATAATAGATATCTAAACAAACGAGAAGGACCTTGCAGTTAAAGCTTTGAAACCATGTAGGAGTGTAGAAACACCTAAGGATTAGACTGCAAAAACTAAAAGCCTTCTACGAAAAAGACTAATGAAAATTGAAGAACAAAGAATAAAACACTTCATTGCTTGAGTAAAAGGATTTATAGCAATCTAATTCATAGGCACAATTGAAGCTTCTATTGGTAAGCTAGAAGGTAAGTCTTACAACACAACAAATAAGGATGCTATATAAGCTTGCGGGTTCCAAATATTCTTTATTGGAACTCCAACAATACAATTGGGATATATTTTATCAAACTAAATTATGAGCACCAAGAATTGTTGCTAGTGAACTTATCAATTGGAAATGCATATTTCTTTGGTTGTCGAAGGCCATTCTTAATTGCTTATAACCATTTTTCACAAGTAGTTGGGGATCCAATTAGAGCTTCTAAGTAGTTGGGGATCCATATCTTAAAATTTTTATGGATTTGCCTTGATTAATTTGTGTATAACTTTTAAAAACATATGTAGATGATATAAACAATTTCATATTTTTTTTCCAAGACCTCGTTCCTTTCCCTTAGAAATGGCTAGCATGCAAAATCCATGATTCCTTCATTCGAAATGAAGTTTCATTTTTGTCAATGATTTCTAAGAACCAGAGTGTGAATTTTATAGACTTTCCACACCATGAAGCTCCCAAACCATTCCTAGGTGTTGACTGTTATATGATTGTGATCTTGTTTCCTTGTAAATTCTTGTTGCAACATGAGTTTGAGGTTTTAGGTGGTATCTCCATTTTTTAGGCAAGGATTTTCTCATGACATATAACAGGAAGTTGAGCAAACTGATGAGGAATCAAGAATAACAAATGTGAAGGGAAATACTCTCCCTTAATATTAAAACAAATATGTTGCATTTAAATGTACCATCCTTCTAGTCACAAAGTATTCTCTGAAATCTATTAACATGTGGGAGAATAAATTGGGAAAAGGGATAAAGTTACGAAGGAGTAAAGGAGCGTGGGGGAAACTTTGAAACCCTCAAATTTAGGATTAAATGTTGATTGGGTCGACATAACCACTAGGAATTAGGAGGGTGTTTAAGGTATCTTTTTATTAAGTTTCTTCCATTGGGGTAAAGGTCTCCAAATAAAATTATCATTTTTTTCTACAAATGGCCCTACTGGCTAATTAATTTTATCATAGGGTCCTTTTTACATGTACAAATTACATCAACATGATCCAATTCTCTATGAAGATCATGATTTATGCAATTTGGTTTCCAATTTCCCAGCAATGGTTTCAATTGTTTTCATTAAATTGATCCATGTTAAGTTTAAAATCACTTTCAAAAGGGATTTCCCTAAATCCTTCACACCTTTTTTCTTTGCACAAACTACAATCACCAATTTGGATTGATTGTTAGAATTATTTAAAAAAAAGAAAGTTGTAAATGGTTATAACTATGCTCCCTTTATGATTGCTAAATAGAGCACCTACCATTGTTCTGCTTGGAAAATAAGTCCATTCTTTTGAGGGTTTGTGAATAAGATAAATACCATTTGTGGACAACAAATACACTTGATCTTAAATAAATCCATTAAATTTGACTTTATGATCTCTTCCTCCATGATGGTTTCAACATGTCAAGTAAAATCCATGTAATTACATCAAAACAATTACATACACATCAAAGAAAAAAGTGTGATATGATTTTTTTTTTTGTAAGTCGACGATTTTTTCATTAATCAAAAGGTATGTACAAGGATGTCAAAAGGCATGTGGCCTCACCCCGACCAGTTTTGTTAGCCAATGCTATAACAATACCACATAAAAAAAGAAAAATACCCAACTGGGAGACCCAAAACTGTATAGGCCTTACATGGCAAAAAACAAAAAGAACTAACAAGACATTAATTACCATAATCAGTCATTTGAAGTGATAGAAGAAGGATTATCTAGCTTCATCCCTAGAGGAGGAGGTGGGTAGTAGAGAAAATGGACGTGTTGTTCAAAGTGAGCAAGCCAAGATTCCAACTTCTCAATTTTCTCAGTCAAAATATTTTTCTCACATCAAACAACCACAATTCGTTCACGAACATGGCACTGAAAGTACTGGAGTTGCTCTAGCTTAGCCATCACAGCCTCATGTTCTTCTTTCCGGACCTTGTCATGAGATTCAAAAGTATCCGAGATGGAGTCAAGCATCTCTAGTTGTTCCAGAGAGCTCCTGCGGCGACTGACAGCTACACGCCCCTCAGAGACCACGCGTCATGTCCCACCACCCCGACCACGAGCACTCGATCCGCAACCACAACCCGATCTTACACCCCTGCTTCCACCCCTCACGGTCGCCCTACAGTAGGGCCCTGCAACCTCTGCCACCCATAGGGCATGCTAACTGTCTTCTCTGCCCGCCAACTTCACCACCCCCACTGGTTTTACCACGCTTGGAAGTTATACGATGACTCCTGCCAACGCCAACAACTCTCACACCGCTACCCCTGGTGCCAACTGACATGAGAAAACCTATAGGCAGGCTGACCAAATACAACTTCGACCCCACAAGAGCACGAGCGGAGCAGGGGAAAGGTTTCATCCTAGGAACCCTACTTAGAACGAAAGCCTCGCACTGAGTCCCGACCGACTTCCACCACCACTGAGGCAGCCCCAACACCATGCCCCCTTTAACAATAAACACTCTTAACCAATCAACTACCACTGCAAGCCCAACTCTCCACGCTCTTTCCAAGAGAGGCAAATTTATGCCAAAGCTTTAGACTCCTCAGCCCCAATTCATCGCACAATGGCTACAGACCTTGACGAAAACTGCTCAACAACCTCTCACTAGGAGAACCCAGCGAAGAACCAACCACTTGCCCACAAGGAAATACAACAATCTGACTCCCAGAAGCCCAAGTGGCACCAGAGCCACCCAACTTCCTCAAAGATGATTCTGCAACCAACAACACCTAGACAAAAGAACCAGACAAAGTCAAAGATATAGGATTGAATTATGGCCAACGCCAGAAACCCACACCGAGAGAAATTAACACGTACATGACACATAGAAGCATTGGCCACAACGCCATCCACACCACACAAAAGGCTGACCCAACACCACCACAAAAAGCCAAAATATAGAACTACCCAGGCCCAAAAAAGAAAATCCCAAAACCAATCAAATCTTCTCCCGACCAACTAGTTGAGCAAACCAAGAAAAATAACTATTCACCCAAAGCAACAAGATGGAGATTGTTACCTTACAGAGCCCACAAAAGAAGGAGCATCGAATGAAGGCACACCACCATATCCGCACAACCTAATATATCATAGCCACAAACTAATTCCTAACCCACTGAAAGCTGAACAACACTCTCGTTGTAGTGTAACCCACACTACATAACCACCAACATACGAATGCCATGGATCCCCTTAAACCATCTCGCACATGCGAGGAATGAAAGTTCACACGAGCCGACACAGGAGCATTAACCATTACTCTGTGGGAAGACAAGAAGCCTGCCCTCCACAACCTTTGTCTTATGCCAAGGGTCATACATCGACCATCGAGGAGTGACAATTGTTCACCACCCCCGTCAGGGAAATGTGTGATATGATTTAAGCGTCTCACAAATTGCCCTTTTTATTATAATAAATATAAATACATTTTTTTATTGAATATAAAATAAATTTATTTAATTTATCAAATTATATATAATACTTTGAAACATAATATATTATAATTTTAGTGGACCATTTATGTTTAACTATTATTAATATATATTTTCTAAATATCTAATTTATTATTTATTTAATTTGTAGAATTGATACAAATAAATTTTTAATTACATTTTACCAAAATCCATTCCCTAAAATACATATTTGTCTTCAACTACCTTTACTAACAAAAACTACAAATATTCAAATACAATCTATACTAGTCTAAATCCATCTTAACTCAGAATCTACCAAGTGCAGAGAGATCAAATCTTTTGATGTATAGAAAAAACCATAAAATATTACATCTTTACAATACAAGGTCCATAAAAAATAGAGAATGCCTCTATGTGCAATACCACAGTAAAACATTATTCTCTAATTTACTATTACTAAATTTATTGAAGTAATATTTTTTTTTACCACATTAATAAAAATATAATTTTTTATGACCCACAAAAAAAAATTCTATTCCTCAAAAAGACATTTATCCCCTATCTGCCTTTTAGTAAAATTGGTTTTCGTACCAAAGAAAAAACATTGTGGAGCCTAAAAGCATCCGTCGTATTTTCTTTTTAAAGAAAATTTAGAATCAATTCCAAGCAAAAGCTAAGCTACAAATACTCAAATCCAATCAAACCTACACCAAAATACTCACTCTCTTGGCTACCCATCGTGTATGTTATAGAATCCTCGGAAAAAGTCAAAATATCAAAAACATTATATTCCTCGCTTAGTCACATTGGAGAATCAGAACCTTGATGACCTTGCTCCACCGTCAAAGTTGGCAGAGATTCTCTCTCTCTTGACGGTAAAGGTGATTGAATTACAATCCATTTTAAGGAGGAAGAGAAGGTGCGGATCTGTAGGGAGAAATTAATATACTGTGTTTTGGAAGCTCTCTTTCTGAAGCGGGTTGGTAAAAGCATGGAGAGAACGAGGCGAGCTGTTCATGCTGGATCCTGGTACACTGATAATGGTATGTAATAGTCCTCCCTTGTTTTGCTTTTCCAATTCATCGATTTTTGTGGGTTATTCCCCTTTTTCAAGGCCGGCATTCCATACATACACACTCGTAGTGTGTATTCCCTTAATTTTCACAAGACTCTGTAAGTATTTTGCATATTAATTTTTCTATGCAAATGCTGCCCTTGTTCTTGAATTATTATGTTTTGGCTTCAAAGTGCAGTCATCTCTCGTACAGTATTTGAATATTTTATCAAAGACGTTGGGGTTTTTGTTCTGTTCTATGTATAGATTTTCATATCACATAGCATGTAAAAGTAATCAGGGTGTGCTTACTTGTACGGTAGTAGCAAAGTTGTGTATCTTGCTAATCAAGGGATGGTTGAGGGATTTGCTTCGTTTGCAATCATATTTGACAGGCTTGTTGGGTAGAACTGCAATTGAACTTATTATTGATGTCAGCCTGATGTCATTATAATCCACAAGTACCTAGAGTTCAGATGCATTGGAAAACTTTCTTAATGCTCATGAGACCTGAAGGTTGAAGGTCATTCAACTATATGCTGGTGTTAAAATCTAATTAAAATCTAATTTGTGTCAATGGGGCTTGGTTGGTTGGTGAAGTGGGGGTCTTGTTATTCCCCACCAAATTTCAAATCCCTCAGATATATGTTTGCTTGCATAAGCAGGCTGATTCATTCAGTTGGGACCATGGGACCATGTGCAAGTCCTAGGTGAGTTTGGCAAAATAGCTACTCCAGCCATGGTGCCTTCGCCAAGGGGTAGCTTCCATGAATTGTGAGACCCATCTGCTTCATTGTCATATCCCATGTTGCAAAGTACCACTTTCACTCGTTAAAGTGCAAGCCAGCAAGATAACTAGCAGTAAAATAATGTTATTTTGTTAATTTATTGATTAATGTTATTTTATTAATTTATTGACCAATCAGAACACATGAGCTTATTGCAGGGAAAAATGTAATCAGTTACTTAGTAGTGATGGTCTTTGCTCTAGAATCTTTATTATCAGATTACAAAGTTCATCAGTTTTATTGGTTGAGTATCTATTGTATTCGGTGGCTATTGTTAACTATCTAACATTTACTGCCTATGTTGTTGTAGTGTGGACATTGTAGGAGTGTGTTGTTCATATTCAATTTTCTTCTGGCTGCATATCTTGTACATTTTCCTCAACAGAGTTATCGATATAGTCTATGTTTGAATTATGCATTGAAGAGTATATGCTCGTTATTATTCACTAATGTTTATCATTTTCGTCCATCTGAGAGCTGTGTAAATTGTATAGGATTTGGAAAGTAGCTCGTTTTTCTCTTTTGATCAGGGTTTCATGGTCTCACAAGGTTCGTGTTGCTTTCTGTCTGAATTATCTTTTAATTAAGCATGCTTGAGGAAAATTCAATTCTCTCCATCTTGCCAAACTATTTTTTCCTCTATTGTCTGTCCTTCATTTAATTGCGGTCGTTCCAGGCTTGCTGATAATCACATGCTACTTAGGTGCTACGCTGTGTGGGTCTTGTATTTAATGTACCATATTATAAATTGCTATTCATGATGTACGTGCCTAATGTGGACTTCAAGGCCAAGGCTGAATTAGTGAATTTCTTTGTTTTAGACTTTGGTTTATGTCCTACTTTATGTTTCTAGGTACCATGTAGCAATGTCATGAAGGTACACAAAAATTCATGTTAAAAACATTATGCTTACGAAAATTTGATTTAAGTCCAACATTGCATAGGTTAGGCAGACTGTGAGCCGACAAGAGGGGAAGCTGGTGTATCATATGGACTTTGCATGTTTGTGCTCACATACCCTTATCCACATGCAGTATAGCAATGTGACCCACTTCTGTGCAATTACTGCACATGACCCACTTAGGATGACATTGATATCTCTTTATCTTCTTTCTGTGCTGATCACCTCTTTTGAGTTGCCTTTACCTTAGCTTAGGTGTGCAGCCTCTTAGGGATGTCTAGTGTGTAGGTGGGGTTTCTTACTGCCATTCTCTCTCATCTATTGGGCTTTGGTTGATGAGTTGGGTCACGGCATCTGGACTCTGAATGGCAGACCACAATAGTCCAGCATCGCCACCAAATTATTCTCTGTTTTCTTAATAGTAATTTCTTTCATGAGCCTGTCCCTAATATCCAGATCTATCAAAATTCTCAATGGGAAGATTCGGGAATTTTACCCAAATTGGGTTGGATTCCATCCTTTCCTTTCATGCATCAAATGCTGACATCCAAAACTTTAGGGTCAAAAGTGCATGATTCCAAAACCAGTGAGTTGCCAAAATCCTGTGGGCATCATCAGCTGAGTGAAAAAAAAAGTCCATGCATCCACTTGAAAAAAAATAACCATCTGGAGCATAGCCTGGTTCCTATTTCCAATTCTTGCCGATCAAAACTTTTATACTATTTTTCGCTAAGCCATCTATCGAACACCCTTTCGACTAAAGTCTGGCTTACCATTTTAATGACCTCATGCATTCTAATATCTTCCCCTAAAACCAAAGTGATTGACAAATTTTTCTTAAGAATTTTTTTCTTCCTCCTCCCAGCTATTCCTACTGTAGTCCCTTATGTTCCAACTTTCTTCATTCAAACTTTTTCCTTATACACTTGCCCGAATACTTGACAGCCCCTGGCCACTAATTTCTTGGGTATCCTTTCTTGTTTCCTATCCCTCTATTCTTTAATATGTCTACTTGTTCAGCGTTCTGGATTTGTGCCTTCTCTGCCCTTGAAATCTCTGACCCTTCGTCCTTAAGTCTCCCCCACCACATTCCTCATCTTGCTTGGAGTTGGACTTCTACTAATGTGACAAAAATATTTGGAACTGATTCTCCTACAGGTCCGGTTCAATTAATCATTCCAAAGGTGAGGCCTCTCGCCAAACTTGGCATGTTCAACCCATTCAAGACTTGGATAGTGGAGCGTCCTACTTCTAAGGATGCCTGGACATTTCTGATAATATTTTGTTCTATGTAAAGTTGGAAGGAGAGCCTACAAAGGGAATCCTCCTCTTCATTTTCAACTTGTGTTTTTATTATTGAGAAATCCCTAAATTATTAGGCTATAGTTGAAGATATGCTTTTGGAGCTTCATTTAGGAATTATTTGGGGCTGTAATTTTTGTGAAGTGTGGTAGGACTTCATGTCGGAGGAGACAAGACAGTTGATTATTCGTTATTGTAGGTATAGAGGAGTAGAATCTAGCTTCTATGAAGAAGGGTAGCAAGAAAGGACTCAAGGTGTCAAAAAGGAAAGAAAGAGGATTCAGGTTCCTCTAGTTTAGGGAAAGGAGGACTTGAGCCACATTGAGTGTTTGAAGTGTCAGCAGTTTGGGCACTATATTCCACAATGTCATGAGAGCGCCGGAAGCATTGTCCAGAGTGGATGGGCTTTCATCTAAGCTTGAGACACGCTTCTCTATGGTCTCATGCTTGTCCAGAGGTATTCGTAAGTGTGGTCTATTTCTGAGGGATCTTGTGAGAGCCCTAGTGCATGATAGTGACAACTTGTATGAACCTTGGCACGAGAAGCTAGGTCACTTGCTATATGGAGCATTGTCAATACTGAAGGACATGGTGTAAGGATTGCTGGACTTCAAGGTTGAGAAGAAAGGAGCTTGCAAGGGCTCTGCACTCATCAAGTTTGTGAAGGTTGCTTTTCTTAAGAGTGAGCATAGGTCAAGGGAGATTCTTGACTTTAGACTTGTGAGTTTCTTTTATTGATTTCTTTGGGAGGCCTGGATTTACTTCATGAAAACCAAGGATGAATTCTTGAAGAAGTTTCAAGAGTTTAATGCTCTTATAAAAAATCAATTAGGACTTCTCCTCCTGTGCTTTTCTCCTCCATCTGCATTTCTGTACCACCCTATTATGTGTTCCTTAATTGTGATTTCAGCATTCCCTCCCTTATATGTTCGAACCTTTTGTCCATTTTCGGCATTGTAGCTCCCAAGTATTCTTTTTTCTTTTCAAGATTTGTTTACTGATTTGGTTGGGTGTCCTTTCTCTGTCCATTACAGCTTCTTTCTGCCAATATAAAATCAAACTCCTTATTGATTCTTGTTGATAGGATATAAACCTATTTCAACCACCATGATTTCATATGGTGTGGATGTCTTGATCCTCAAGAATACAAACACTGTATTTTTGTACCTTCTCAATTTGACTCCATCTGCTTTCGGATATGTATAATAATGTACTAGAGAGAGTTATTTACCGGGCTAAATTATAATATTTATTTCATTAAATGTAAATAATCTCTCGGTTCAGTTTGTATCTAATGTTTGATATGCTATTTGATTTCAGTTTTCTATTGCTCTTAATTTGTTTTATTTTTCTTTGTTTCCAAGTTTATAGCACATTGAACTTTGATGTTGGCGTTCACAGCCAGGCAATTGGGAGAGGAGCTAGATAGATGGTTAAGAGCTTGTGGCCAGTCGAAATCTCCTGATGTACGGGGTGTGATCGCTCCGTAAGTAGATATGCACGATCTCTAGAATAAAATAATGAAATGCTCCCTGGAGGTTGAATTTTGCCTGCATGGTTCAATTTTTGGTTGGAGGTTTTATTTTTCCTTTAAACGTTTTCCTCTTCAGATGTTTCATCTTTTTCTTTTATCTTAATGAGTGGATGACTTAAAAAATGCAGGCATGCTGGTTATTCATACTCAGGCCACTGTGCAGCATTTGCATTTGCAAATATCGACCCCCAAAGAACGTGAGTTATTTACTTTCCTTGATTTTGTTATTGGTTTGAGTATTCCCTTCATGTATTGTCAATTTGTCCCCAACCATTATTTTATTGTATTCTGCTGTGAATGTTTCTTGTCCCATTTAGGAGCATTTCTCAATAAATATTTCTTAATATCTAATTTTTACTCCACTATGTATTTGACATATGTGCACTATGTACTAACGTTTAGATTGTTTTGGTGTTAGATCATTCCCTACTATCTTCTTGGAATATTGGTTTGAGTTTAGGCACTTAATGCTCTGGGATTGTAGTCCTTCCATACGTCTTGGTGGCATTAGGAATTCCATGCTCTTAATGTAGATTGTTTAGCTTCTATTTCAATTCGTTAGATTCCTTCATTAGGTGTCTGGTACATTAAACACAAATACAACAATGCTTAATGCCTAGTTTGAGCCTAGGTGTGTGCCAGTACTGGAATACACATTGTAATATAATAGGGAGATGGCCTTGACAGAGGATACTGCTTGGAAACTCAATTTAAAGGAGGGTTTGAGCTGCATTTTGAATTCTATCTTGAGCCATTAATGTCTATGACTACAATTAATGGCACCAAATGCTATGATAAACATTGAAAGCTTTTATAAGCATGGTCACAACTTAGGAAAGCATGTGGTAATCTGTGAATATAATTTGCAAGTAGATATCAGGCAGCTTTGTTTAAAAAAATGAATAAATTGGAGATATAAATACCATGCAGACATTCCTCAAGAATCTTATGAAAATTTTAAAAGAAAACTTGGTTCTGTAAGGCAGATGGTTTCAGAGAGGGTAGGTATGCTTATTTTGTTACAACCTACTGCTCACTTTCCTGAGACAGAAGGCTTGGATAGTTCAAATGTTTGCCAGAGATGAAAAACCTATTGCACTCTTCTCCAAGCTCTGTTGTTTGCGCTCTTTAACTAGGAACTATTTTTCCTCTCCTGTACCTTCAATCAACTGCAATTGCATTTTGGATAACCAGACCTATGACATTTTAACTACTATTCATAAAATTTGCATTTCCATGGCTTTATGACATGTTACAAACTTGGCATAGCATGGCCTTTATCCTATAGGGTCATGAGTTTCATGAGGCATCCTAAAAAATGTATATTCAAATGTCTTAGATGCAAGAGCATGAAGAACATAATTCAAGTGAATTTTTTCAATATTGACATTTACTCTACCACAATAGAGCGAATGTCAATATTGACCGATCGTTCTCGGAAAAATATCGGCGAGGGTCCTGAAAACATCTTTTCGGCAATATCGACGAAAATATCGGCAAACATAAAAAATGCATAATATATTCATTTTTTTCAGATTTTTAAACATATAAAGCAAACGATATTTAGTCGATATTTTCAAAATATCGCATTATTTAGCCGAGATTTTCAAGATATCACGATATTTTCAAAGCCGAAAATATCGCGATATTTACCTGCCGAAATGTCGTTTGCCTGAAAATCGCACGATATTTCGTGAAATATCGCCGATATTATCAACACATTTGCAGCACTCATTCAATTTTTTTTTTATTGACATATGTAACAATAGACTCACCTTATCAAAATATCTATGCTCATAAATTGTGGTTTGATTTGCAACACTAGCTATACTTGAATTTATTCTAATTTTGGATTCCTCACCATGCAAAATTTCCCTGCCATCTAGTATATTACGTAATGTAACAGATGCACAAAATCTCCAATGAAGGTCCTAGAGACTCTGAAGTGCATTATTTGACAGCCCTTGAAAACTCCCAACTTGAATGAATACATTGAGATATGAATAATAATACTCTTCACTGAAGACTCTTCGTTTCTTCCAAATGAATAATAATAATATGTACAATATACCATAATCCCTGAGGTTAGGAACTAACATTACCCCCCTTAATTCCAAGGGGTGTTTGTGAGTTCAAGCATCTTTCTGAACTTTTCAAAATTTTTCTCTTCCAAGCACTATGGTGAAGATTTAAATTTGCTCAGTTTTGGAACAATGTGTTAAATGAATGGTCTTGACCTCTACATGATGTTGAATAAAATGGCACTTTTTGTTGATGTGCTTTGTCTGATCATGGAATTTAGGATTTTGGACAACTTGATCGCAGAAGTGGTTAATCAAAAGTGGACAGCTTTATCCTCTAATATCTTTTCGAGCCACACAATCTCCTTTGTTGCCTCTGCAGCAGCCACATACTTTGCCTCTAGTGGAATCTGCTGGAATGGATTGTTTGCATGATCTCCAGGAAAGTATTCCCTTAATTGACAGAATAATCCATAATGCCATCCCTTCCTATCTGGTACATAAATACATGAGAGCTTAGTTAAATTAAAATTCTTTTCTGTAGTTGTTTTGGTATATGCATAAGCTTCCAAGGAACAAGTTCAATGCAGGCATTGTTATGTTCCAGAAGGTGATGATGTCCTTAATACTGTAAGAATGTACTTTTCTCATGGTTTCTGTTTGTGAGGCTACAGAATGTATTGGGGCAGCGAAATGGAATTTTTTTCTCCCCAAAAGGTCTGATTATGAATATTTACCGTCATGTTCTGGAATTATCAGGTCTCGGGTGTTCCTTCTTGGCCCTTCACATCACTATTACACTCCAAGGTGTGCTCTCTCAAAGGCTACAATCTACAAGACTCCTCTAGGAGACCTGCCGATTGACTTAGAAGGTAAGCCAAACAATCTTCCACCACTCATTTTGCAATGGACAAATGTCAAATACGATTTACCTTAGCTCAAGAGTATTTCCCAACAGTTGTTTAAAAGACTTGCAGTGTGATATTCTCATTGAACTATTTGGAAAGGGAACTTTTGAACTTTTAGTTTGGTTTTACATCTGTTAGTATAACTTTTGTGGATTTAGACATCTATATGCATTTATGTCTCTTCCTTGCATTTCTTGTACATATGATTTCAGTTAATGATGAACTGAAAGCATCTGGGAAATTTGAGGTCATGGATCTTCAAGTAGACGAGGCAGAGCATAGCATGGAGATGCACTTACCATACCTTGCAAAAGTGTTTCAGGGGTAGTGCATTTTCCCCATAAACAACTTGCACCATTATTGGATCAGCATTGTGGAGGCTCTTGATATAACATTTTTTCCCTTGCTTGTTTGTAGATGGCCAGTGAAGATTGTGCCCATTCTTGTTGGTGCTCTCAGTCCAGAAAGTGAGGCAATGTATGGACGTTTGCTTGCCAAGTATGTGGACGATCCAAGAAATTTTTTCTCTGTGTCATCTGACTTTTGCCACTGGGGATCCCGGTAAGTGTCATATTTTCCACTTGAATTATTCAAAACAATTTTATTTTTCTCTGTCTAGACATTATTTCTTCTTTAAACATATATCTGTTAAACATTCTTTCTTTGAAATTATATGTTAAGCATGTATTGGAACTCTTCCAGAATGCTTACCTCTATTTTTCCTTTTACCAGATTCAATTATGTATACTATGATAGAAAGCAAGGTGCAATTTACAAATCTATTGAGACCCTGGATCGGAAAGGCATGGAAATCATAGAGTCAGGAGATGCTGATTCTTTTAAAGATTACCTGCTGGAGTATGATAACACTATTTGTGGCAGACATCCTATTAGCGTGTTTCTTCATGTATGAACATGCATTTTTACAGGGATATTTTTTCAATTCATTTTATTAATTGGAATATGATACTAATGCCCTTTAAAATTTTTGGAATTGATTTATCTTTGTCATTTTCAAATATTGCAAGTGCCAGATTTCTTAGGTGATGGTATTGTCTACTCGTTTGAACTTATTTTTCATATAGGAGTGGGAGGTTTATTTCTTTAAAAGGATTGCCATAGAGGGATGAAGCTAGAATTGTCTAATTGAGTTCTTTAGGTATTTTGGTTCAAAGACAATTCCATTTTTAAGGTAGTTTCTTTTTGGTTTGAAAGCTACTAATATTTAAGTCTTGCTGTTTTACTTTAATTTTGGATAATTTTTTGGTGCTATACATATCCAATGTCGTTAAATTCAGTTATATTCAATTTAACTGTTGTTGGGTACAGATGTTGAAGAACTGTGGAGTCAAAATAAAGATCTCTTTTCTTCAGTATGAGCAATCCAGCCAGTGCAGAAGCATGCGAGATAGCAGTGTTAGTTATGCTTCAGCAGTGGCTAAAGAAGAGGCTTAAAATCTATAATTTGTAATTTCCTCAAATATTATATAACATACTTTTATATTTTGGCAAAGACGAGATGTGACTTTACCATTTGATGCTAAAATATTTACATTCATTTCTTTGGGTTTCTGAAATCTTCCTGCCCTGTTATTGCCATTTATTTGTCCTTTTGTCATTTAATTGAAATTATTAAATATTTCCTACATATGTTTTGTTTTTTGGAGTGTAACTTCATTAGTATTGTAACAGTTACACTCTAGCTCATGGAGACAATTATTGGCTCTTTTTTTGCTTGTGCTTTTGTGTCTTCCCATGTATTGATTTATTTTATTTTCTTAGCTATTTAAATTTTAAAGTTAATTCATTGTTTCTTTGCACCTACAATTGTTCTCCTTGTGCTTTTGTGTCTTCCTGTGGTTTGTCCACCTACATTGTATTGGGTGGCTGGCTTTTTAACGTTGGGGTTGTCATTGAATGTCCCTTCTAGTTAAAAAAGGTACTCTTTAGGTATGGGCACTTGCTGCTTCTTGTTGACCATGTTGCCATGGTTTCAGCTTGTAAGCATAAATGATTGGATTATACAATAGAAGAGACCTTGAATGGTTTACACTATTACTTGATGAAACCTTCTGGCATTGAGTGATTTGTATGGATCACATACATCAACAACATTTTGAGATTTTCTTTTCAGATATAATTCCGTGGAATTTCAATACATTGTTTTTATTAAATGGCTAAGCATGTCCTGTAAATTCTTATCCTAAGCTGTTATTTGGATGAAGGTCATCAAGTTATTATTCCCTTCAGTATGAAATTGAAATTCTTCTGTTAGTTTCATGTAAAGAAATCTCATAGTCATCATATTATTGTTTTATTGTTTAAAGCAACGACACAGTTTCCGCATGCTGTTCTATTGTCTAGTTACTTGTTCTAACTTCTAATTGTCACATATCTCATTCGTTACTAGCTCGATGATGACATTTCTTTTATGTTGATAAATCACATGTTTACGTGTTAGTTTCTCTTTGGATTTTATTTACATTTTCTTTGTGCTCTGGTTCTATGACTACCAATCTGTAAGAGAACAATTATATTTGGTAGTTTAAAAGATTAGCTGATTATTGTGTTTACAATGAAGCCTTCACTAATGCGTTGGTATTTTATCATATCCAATAGTAAAAGAATGTGAACAATATTTATTAAAAAACAAAAAGAGAACACAATCTCGTAGTGCAAGAAAAGTGCCCCCTTTTAGAAAGACTTCCAAGTCTCGATTATATGAAAATTGCTGAGTCTGCTATTGATCTCAGAATGCAGATAATGTAAGAATTTGCTCTCTCTCATAGTGCAAGAAAAGTGCCCCCTTTTAGAAAGACTTCCAAGTCTCGATTATATGAAAATTTCTGAGTCTGCTATTGATCTCAGAATGCAGATAATGTAAGAATTTGCTCTCTGGGCTTGTATTTGTCATCAGTTACTTTATCAGTTATGATTGTCATGTCTTCCCAACATTATTAATGCAAATTAAGGTATATGTTTGTACATTCAGAAATGTTATGCACCATGATGTATGCTGGTTCTGTTATAAATTTACATGAAAAAATGTGTTAAAAGTTGCTTCTACACATACTTGTTTCCTTTAGCCATTTTCCAACCATTCCATCTCCTCAATGTGTCTATGTTGGGAAAACAAGGCTAAATGGAAAGTGCTTAGACTCATCACTATAAGCTTTTATCTTGAAACTCAACCCAAAGTTAACCCTAGTTTTTGAAAAACTAGTTTTGCTTAAGATCGTATTACTAAATAATGCATTTTATCAACCAACCCAAAGTTAACCTTAGTTTTTGAAAAACTATTTTGCTTAAGATCATATTACCAAATAATACATTTTATCAGTTTGGTTGATGCAAATAGACAACTATAGTACTCTAAGCCTAGAATGCAAGAGTTATACAATGTCATAAAAATCCTTCCTTATGGACTTTATTAGAAAAAGATGACTACAAAACATATCTATCATAGTGATGGGAGTAGTTGTAGAAGAGGATTTGATCTCCAATCTTCTTGTATTTTTAAATTTATTTTTAAAGGATGTGAAACTATGTCATTAAACTTCTCAACCCCCTTGCTTTTATATTATCTAAAATGTTTTTCATGCAATATAACTTGCAATGGCGTTATTACATATAATCTTCAATCGCTTTTTATTTTATTCTATTTTTGAACACTAAGGGTAACATAAAGGAATTTTCAAATCCATAAGAGTAGGGACAGATTTGATAGATACCTTGTGGAATGATTTTGGAATTTGTTATAGGGTTAGTTGGGTTATACACATTTCTTCTTCTTATTCAACCCCTTTAAAGAGAGAATATTCTATCACTATGCATAAATAATTTTCCCTCAAGTTAACATTTTATCATTAGAACTTTCATGGTCAAATAGTCATAGACACATGGTTGCACACCGAGCATTGTAGCAAAATTTCCCACTAAATACTGAAGCAAAAGCATAGACTAAGCATTGCTTCAATGTAGGCTAAGCATTGCTACATTGGCCACTAAGATTGTAGTGAATCTCAAGTGCAATCACATGTTTGTTCACTAAGCATTATAGAAAAACTGCAAATTGAGCATTGCTACAATGCACTTTGAGCACTTTGACAAATTGGGCATTGTACCCAATCTTGAGGGAAATCACATGGTCACAAGACTAAGCATTGTTACATTTCCCACTAAGAATTGTAGCAAATCTCCGGTGCAATCACATGGATGTTCACTGAGCATATAACAAAACTGCAAATTGAGTATTGCTACAATGCACTTTCAGCATTGTGGCAAACTAAGCATTGGTACAATGCACTTTCAGCATTGTGGCAAATTGAGCATTGTACCCAATCTCAAGGGAAATCACATGGTTGCAAATTGACTCACTATAGCAAAATTGCACAATGAATGATGTACCCAATCTCATGGGTAATACAAGCCTTTCATTCCTCTCTATAACAAATAAGTTTAGAAATGCCTTCTCATTATGTGATATAGGTGAAAGGCTCCACTAAATTATTGCTTTCAGTTCTCTAAAACTCACTCCTTCGACACTATCCTATAAGAATTATGAATATTTGTAAATGCTAAATATTAATTTACACAATATTCCATTGCATCTATCAACTTATTACATTGACCTCATTATTGTTTTAAGATGTAGGTTTACATCACTTTGCTAACCAAGCCCTTGGTTTCCATGAGCTCTAATGCCAGTGAAAGAAACTTTATTCCTATGGCCTAGCAAGATGGAATTGATATAGATTGCATACTATGTTTGGGGATTTTCACCATTAATTACAACATAAATGGGCCAATTCCTCCAAGCTTGATTCACTTTTGATCACCTCAAGATTGTTGTGCTCCAACATCTACACAAAATCCTCAAACAACACCCCCTCATTCCTCAGGTTAGTGCCCTTAACATCACATGAAATATTGTCTAATACACTTCCCAACATAAATTATTTCACATCCCTTGGGGGGTTTGTCTACTTTGTGATTATCTACATGGAGGAGGTTCCATGGGTTATTTTGTACCAATCCCACACAATCATTTCTAGTAAGGAATGAGGTCTCTTGGAATTTATTTGTGAGAAAACACTACAAATTTTATGTATCACATTAGAGTATGATCAGTGGGAGCTATTAGCACTATAAATGTTAATAGTCTGACCACCATTATATCACTGTTTTTGAATTTTTTCTTGTTCTCTAGCCTATGTCAAAGTTCTAATCATCTTCAATAAAATCCAAAAAGAGTCTCAAAACCAAAAATATTTTCAGTTTTATAGGTGGTATTGTGTCATAGATTCATAAAAAGTTAAAACCACTGTTTTAACTTAGGTTGGAGTCAAAGTTATTGGTCATTTTAGTAATAATAAAATAATAGCTACTCTATCTGAAAATGCAACTATTTCTTCAGGAGTTTGGTTTCATTGATGACATAGGATAAAAGTAACTATTTCCACGAAATTGCATAAGGAGCTGCAAGGAGCATTATTCAGAGAAAAGATCATTCTCCTTTGAAATCAATTGAAGATCTTCTATATTATGAGATATTATTCTTTTTAAAAGGGTAATTATTTCTAAAATAGAGGAAATATTATAAGGGAATGATTATATTGTTGATGACGCTAACCTATAGCTACTCATTATAGCTGAAGCAGAAAATGAGGTACAAAGTATCAATTTATTAATGATGCGGAAGAGTGATATATTTTATGGGGTGACTTGGCACTCAGATTTGAATCATTTCAAATCGTGTCAATTAAACCACACTGTGATTAAAGGTGCATAGACTCCAAAAGATTACGTTCACTGTTTTTCATGACCGAGTTCTCCAAGAATGGTTACAACTAATAGTGTTACATTTTTCAGCAAACAACTTGTCATCTCAATCAAGAAAGTAGGGCTTTGTGTAGGGTTTCTATCTCTAGTTTGAACCGCTGTGCATAAAGGTTGAGCTTAGGTGTTAAGCAGGATGGGTAAAGGCGGAAAAGTTAACTGCTCTGAGCCAGTGAATACCAGATTTGTCGACCACAGAGCAAAACCCCAATTTCAAGCAGCAGGCTGGTACAGGTTTCTAAAGAATTTTTCAGGGGAAAATGTAGTTGTTGCACAGGGAGAAAGTCAAGCTCAGAAGAAAAACCTTCAAAATCACTAAGACCATTATAGCTAGGGCTACTCAGACTTTAGCTATTGGAGAATGTTGGTTCAAAAAGAAAATGCTGCAAGTAGATGTAAGTTCTTTCCTAAAAAATGAACACGAAAATGTCAATTGGACTCATTCTGTGCATATTTCTTGTTTTAGGCCAGAATGGCAGCATGTGATAACCACTATGCAACGCTATATACCCTGTGAGGGCAGATTCTCTACTGTCCCAAACCACCGGCAGCGCCGATGGAAGTGGTCACATGTTACAGCGAGAGTTGTAACATTTGTTGCAACGGTATGACAGTTATGAAACTGTAACACTTGGCGGTAATAAAAACTCCAACCATAAACTTATTCACATGCGCAGTTACCATGACCCATGCCGACGATTCCGCTCGGCGGCTGACATAACCGCAGGGTTTGGGTGTCGGCATGTGGCCACCCCCTCCCCCTTAACGATAACATTTAAATTATCCGATGGTTTCGCTTGGCGGACAGTTTAGCGCCCTCCAAATTCGGTGATTTTTCTAATTTTAACTGTAGTTAACTGCATTCCTCCAGTTTTAGTGGAGGTTTTGTAGGAAATATTGGGAAAAAGCCTAGGAGGATCAATTTTCAACCAATTTGGGTGAAACAAGAGTCTACCTAGACAAAATTGAGCATTTTGGAGTCATTGGTGCAGAGAAAATAGCCATTGGAGGCTTGTAAACACATATATTTGCAAAATTTTGAGCATAATGAAAGATGGACATTCCATTGGGAGCTGGACCAGTAGATGTAGCCCAGGAGGGGTGAACTGCTTCATCATGCCTCTTATGTAAATCTTATGTGTGGTTTTAATTCTCTGTTATACACTATTGTTCAGTGCTTTTAGGCTTAATTTCATGCTTATAATTCACAAATTCATCTATGTTTCATGGTTAAATTCCTCAATCCTTAAGCAAACAAATGGAGACAAAATATGTACATGTTTTGTAACTGAAAAGATACTTAGAAAAACAAACTATTACAGTCCTTTCAGATCAGGTTGGTATCAGAGCTATAGTTTATTCTTTGGTGTTGTTGTGTGCAAAGATTTGTTTAAATGTTTGCAAGTTTTCACATGCTTACTAGGCTCAACCTCACGAGAGAAGAAAGCAAATTGGTGGAAGCAAGAGGGTCTCAAAGCGAGCCACAACAAAGGAGGGCAAGATTTCCACATTATCCACCACCTAGTTCACCTCCTAAAGAAGCAGAAGCAACATTAAGCATGCCTCCAGAGGAAGGAGAAATCCATGAAGAAATGGATCCCAAAGAGGAAGAAAGAGTGTTCAGGAAAGCATTCCTTGACATGATTGAGATGGTGAGAATCCTTTATCAAGAAAGGAATGAGAAACTAGAAGGAGAAGGATCCAAACTTCACAAGGAAGGGCAGGGATCATCAAGAGGTCACAATGATGAAGGTAATTCAAAGAAGGGTAATGGAGGAAATGGAGGCAGTGGAAAGTCACCATCCTCACCCTCATCATCATCATCCTCTACTTCATCTTCAGTACATCAGCCACATAAGTCAAAGAACAATGATAAAAGTCCTTATCTAAAACTTGATGTTAAGTTTGAATTGCCAATGTTTAATGGTGAAGTCAATGCAGAAAAACTTGATAATTGGATTAGGCAATTGGAGGTCTAATTGAGAATCCAGAACCTTCAAGATGATGATAACAAAATCCAATTAGCTTCATTGAGAATGGAAGGTGCAACATTTGTTTGGTGGGAAGCCAAGACAAAGGAGGAGATCAAAAAGCATGGTAAAATTATTATATCATGGACTGATTTCATTACTACAATAAAACAACAATTTTATCCATTAGCTCATATGCAGAAAGCCATAATGAACTGGAAAAACTTTAGACAATTGAAAGGACAGAATGTGCAAGAATACACCCAAGAATTTAGGAGAAGAGATCTCTTATTAGGGGTAGATTTGCAGAGCCAAGATACTTTGCTTAAGTACATAGGAGGCTCACATAGCTACTTAAAACATACTATCCTCATGTTTAACCCTACTAGTCTAGATGAAGTTTGTGTTCAAGCCACACATCTAGAAGCTAGAGGGAATTTTTTTTTTGATGAGTGTAGGAAGAAACGTTTTAAGGGGAAATACAAAGAGAAGACCTCAAAAGGTAAAAGAAAAAATAATGCATTTGTCAAGAAAGAGGGAGAAAAATTGGTCTGTAAACATTGTTCAAAAGAAGGCCATGATGAAAATCATTGTTGGAAATTGCATCCTGAAAAGAGGCCCAAACATCAAAACAACAAAGGGAAACATAAAACTGCAGCTACAACTCAACATGATTTAGGAGAGGATTCAGGTGATGAATCTAAAATTACAGCCATGGGATTGAAGAACATGAAGGGCAAAGAAATTGAAACTAAACCCAGTACTAGTACATCAAATTGTCACATACAAGCTCCAAATGAAGAAGAGAGAATTGAACTGTTTCATGTGAGGGTCATATCCAAACATACCAAGATTGACACATTGTTTGATAGTGGGTCACAAGAAAACTTAATCTCTGAAGGCTTGGTCAATAAAATTAATCTTGAGACCATTCCACAACCAAAACCATATCCACTTGGTTGGATTTGTAAGGATGCAAATTTACAGGTTTCAAAGAAGTGTATATTGCGGTTTGCAATAACTGCACATTTTTTTGACACAGTTGAATTAGATGTGGTTCTGCTTGACATTTCAGGTATTGTGTTGGGCAGTCCTTACTTGTATGACAAGAAATCGATCTTCCATCGCCATGAAAACAAATACCATTTATTCAAATATGACAAGGAGTGCATTATTAGAGCACATCGCAAGAAGACAAACATTGCTATGGTAAATGCTGGACAGGTAAAGAGGCTAGTGAATTCAAGTAAAATTTTTATTCTTCTAATGATTAAGCCTAAAGCTGATGTTAATCATGAATCATTTGAGGATTGTGATCCTAAGTTGAAATCGGATTTATATGATGTAGTTGATGCACATCATGAGATGTTTCAGGAGCCAACATAATTGCCTCCAAAAAGGGAGATTCAACATGAGATTCAGTTGCAGCAAGATTGTTCTTTTCCAAACATCGACATGTATCACATGTCGATAACGGAGAATGTTAAAATAAAGAGGAAAATCAAGGACATGTTGGACAAGGGACTCATAAGGCCAAGCACTTCGCCATGCGGTTCACCCATAGTCTTGATTCTGAAGAAAGATGGGACTTGGCGCATGTGTGTAGACTTCAGAGCTTTGAACAAGATAACGGTAAAGAACTTATATCCACTCCCAAGGATAGATGATTTGTTTGATCACCTGAAAGAAGCAAAGTTTTTCACTAAGTTAGATTTACGAAGTGGATATCATCAAGTAAGAATTGCAGAAAATGATATATGGAAGACTGCATTCAAAACCAAACAAGGACTCTTTGAATGGTTGTTTATGCCATTTGGGTTGTGTAATGCACCAACAACTTTCATGCGTGTTATGGATAATGTTTTGTGTCCATTTCTTGATGACTTTGTGATTGTGTATTTAGATGATACACTGATTTTCAGCAAAACTAGAGAAGAACATGTCTTGCATGTGAATAGGGTGCTTGATGTTTTGAAGAAAGAGAAATTGTTTCTTAAGATGTCAAAGTGTGAGTTCAGAAAGATTTCTTTGGTTTATTTGGGACACATTGTAGGAGGAGGCGAGTTTATAATTGATCCTTCTAAAGTGGAAGCCATTGTAAATTGGCCCACTCCCAAAACAGTAACCGAGGTAAGAAGTTTCTTAGGTGCAACTAAGTATTGGAGAAAGTTTATTGCTAACTTTCCTGCCATAGCAGCTCTTATGCATGCAGTGACTAGTGTGAAGAAAGGCTTCCAATGGGGAGGCAAACAACAACAATATTTCGAAGCTTTAAAAGACGAGTTCAGGTCCAGTCCTTGCATTACTGAATTTGAGATAGCCATTCGAGATACAAACTGATGCTAGTGATTATGCCATGGGCACAGTTCTTTTGCAGCATGGTAAGCCTATCGTTTTTCATTCTGAAACATTCAATGGTGCTGTAACTAATTATCCTACATATGATAAAGAGTTGTATGCGTTGGTCCAAAGCATCAAGAAGTGGAAACACTGCTTGATGGGTAAAGAGATGATTATACATACCAGTCACCAACCATTACAGTACTTGTAGTCGCAAACAAAATTGCAGCAATCATGACATTTTAGGTGGATGGGTTTCCTTCAACAGTTTCACTTGGTTATTAGGTACAAGAAAGGTATTTTCAATAAATTTGCTGATATGATTTCAAGGTCGATTTTAAGTGCTTCTACTTTACTTAAAAATGATTCTATTGTACATGAGATTTACATAGAACAATATGCACATGATGTTGATTTTCAAGCTGTGTATGCTAGTTTGAGTGAAGGGAATCAAGTTGAGGAAAATGATTATCACATGCATAACAATTTGCTGTTTCATTTGGGCAAGCTATGTGTACCACAAGGAGAGAGGCTAAGTGTCATGAGAGAGGCTCATTCGTCTCTTATCGCTGGACACTTTAGGGTAATAAAAACAGTGGTGCATCTACAGAGTTATTGCTATTGGCCTCGCAAGATAGATAGTGTGTCGTGTTTTATAAGAGGTTGTTCTATGTGTGCAACAAGCAAGTCTAGCAATAGGAAGCTTGGGTTGTACACGCCACTACTGGTACCATCAAGGCCATGGGAGAGTGTCTCCATGGAATTTGTTGGAGGTCTACACATGTCAAGAAAACAACATGATTATCTTTATGTAGTTGTGGATAGATTCAGGTAAATGTGTATACTTATGCCATGTAAGAAAACCATAACTGCTGAAATTTATTTTCAACATGTATGGGTTCATTATGGATTGCTAACTTCTATTGTTAGTGACAGGGATTCCAGGTTCATTGGAAATTTTTGGTCCAATCTTTAGAAGATGATGGACACAAAGTTGAAAAAGAATATTGCTTTTCATCTGCAAACTGATGGTCAAACCAAGGTGTTGAACAGAAACGTTGTGCATCTATTGAGAGGATATTGCAACAAACATCATAAGTTGTGGTATGAGCAAATGCATTACATTCAACATGCTTTCAACCTGGCAAAACACTCTTCTACAAATACATCACCTTTTGAAGCATGCTTTGGGTATTTTCCGAAATCGCCATTAGACTTCATCTTTGAGAAGGATGTTGCAATTGATGGGCATAGTGGTATTGACAAGGCTTGAAAGTTCATTGAGAAAATTCAGATTATACATCAACAAGTTCAAGAACAACTTGAAAAGAGTCAAAGAAAATACAAGGAGAGGCATGACAAACATAGAGTTGATCACAAGTTTCAAGAAGGAGATGAGGTATGGTTGCACATAAGCAAATAAAGGATGCAAGGAGAAGGTAAAAATCTCAAACCTATTCGCTATGGTCCATTCAAGATCATAAAGCAAGTTGATAACAATGCATTTCAACTTTACTTGCCTTCATATATGCAAATGTATTTAGTTGTTAATGTTGAAAAATTACATTTATATGAGCCACCCTTGATAGATGATCAAGGAAGTGATGTTCAACTACCTTCTATTGAATATTTCTCGCTAGAATTTCTGGATGAGCTCAAGGTAGATACAATTATTGACAGGAGGACAAGAGCATCCAAGAGGGGAAGTGTTGACTACCTTCGAGTTGGGCTCAAAGGCAGTAAGCCAAGCAAGAAAAAGTGGATGGAAGTTGGAAAGGTGAGGGAGCTGTACCCTCATCTACTGAACATATAATCAAATCTTTTGGGGTCCAAAAGCTTCCCAATGGGGAGGTGTGATCAGGAGTTCATGAAATTTATCAAAATTCAAAGTGCTTGAAACTATACCAAATCTGAGCGACCAGGTAGATCTCATCGTTCTAATTCCGGCGCTGCGAACGGTTCGAAAAACCGATATCGTATGAGGGAGATATCACGTTTTGATCGATTGCCCAAACAACTAAAATTGTGACAAGTTTGTTTGGGATGCCAAATTAGCATGCAGGTGTATAGTCAACAAAAAAAGGAGAATATTCCGTTTTCCCAAGCCTATAAGATCTTGCCAAGTGGCACATTCTTGTTCGTTGATGTGGTACGTTTATTTGAGGGCCAATGGTTGGGTGACACGTGGCCAGCCTTGACGCTGCCATGTGACCCTTGTTTGGTTGTATAAATTTTTGTTGAGGTCCGAGGGGTTTGACCCCGCGACCTCCAGGCGCACGTACAAAGGTATTAACCATCCAGGCTACCACAAAGTTCTTACCTCTATAGGGCGCCACATCTATATACAATTTACAACTTTGGTTTTTTTTGGGGAGGGGGGGGGGGGTATTGCCAGCGACCCCGATGGAAGTGGTCACATGTTATGGCGAGAGTTGTAACATTTGTTGCAACGGTTTGATGGTTATGAAACCTTAACACTCGGCGGTAATAAAAACTCCAACCAAATACTTATTCACATGCGTGGCTACCACGACCAATGTCGACGGTTCCGCTTAGCGGTTGGCGTAACCGCAGGGTTTGGGGGTTGGCATGTGCCCACCACCTCCCCCTTAATGGTAACATTTAAATTATCCGACGGTTTCGCTTGGCGGACAGTTTAGCGCCCTCCAAATACGGTGATTTTTCTAATCTTAACTGCAGTCCTCCATTTTTAGTGGAGTTTTTGTAGGAAATATTGGGAAAAATCCTAGGAGGATCAATTTTCGACCAATTTGGGTGAAACAAGAGTCTACTAGACAAAATTGATCATTTTGGAGCCATTGGTGCAGAGAAAACAGCCATTGGAGGCTTGCAAACACATGTATTTGCAAACTTTTGAGCATAATGAAAGATGGACATGCCATTGGGAGCTGGACCATAAGATGTAGCCCAGAAGGGGTGAAATGCTTCATCATGCCTGCTATGTAAATATTATGTGTGGTTTTAATTCTTTGTTATATGCCGTTGTTCTATGTTTTTAGGCTTAATTTCATGCTTATAATTCACAAATTCATCTATGTTTCATGGTTAAATTCCTCAATCCTTAAGCAAACAAATGGAGACAAATATGTACATGTTTTGTAACTGAAAAGACACTTAGTACAACAAACTAATATAGTCCTTTTATATCAGTTATATCTAGATAAAGAGCTATATAGTGTAATCAAAATTTCCAATCCTCATATTTATATAATCTAAAATACTTTTCTAGCCATGTAACTTACATAGCTTTAATTCATACCATCTTTAACATCCATTCTTTTTAAAGAGAGAAGCACGCGAAAAAGAATTGTCCAATCCATTACTTTTGTAGAAACATAACTTACTTAACTTTAATGCATACCATATTTAAAATTAGTTTTTTTTTTTTTGAAGAGAGGTATGTAGAAAAGAATTGTCAAATCCATTCCAAGAGGAATTGAAATAGATTTGATGGATTCCCTCTTGAATATATTGTTATAAGGGTTCATTATATGGGAAATAGCACCAAGCAATGTCATGCCTCTTCATCTTCCTCAACCCTTTAATTAGGGAAAACTTTATATATATATTCCCAACTAGGCTGAACATAGGTTAGGGCCAACCCTAATGTTGGATGGAAGAATGATTTCCCACCCATGGTATGTTGTTGTTGGGATTGTGTGAGACTTGATTAAGTCTAAATGTCACACAGGAAATTTTTATCCCCCACAAGTGGCTCCCATCCTCAACCTCTCTCCATGAGATTTGAACCAGTGAATTAATGAGGACTAGACCCCCACACAAACCAAATGACCTACACCATAGGTTTATATAATAGTTATTCTTTAAATTAACATCTTATTGCAAGTGTTATCCTTCCTAGTCAATCTTAATGATATGGCTATAAATTGTGAATTGTAGCAAACTATACACTAATCATAACTGCATTATAAATTGAGTAATGCATCTAATCTAAGTGAAATTAAATGATTGTAGATTAAGAATTGTAGCACAACTCCACACTAAGCATTGCCACAATGCACCTTGAGCATGTAAAATTTTTAATACAAATTATGTATTGCCTGGATTCCCCTGATCTAGCAATTATATGCTACTCTTAAATACATAATCTCTTCTACAAAAATCTTTGCAGAATTTAAAACACGATCACCAATTGCAATATCAATAAGAAATATTATTCACACATAACACAGATGTTTTTACCGGGAAAGCGTAAAG
Source organism: Pinus albicaulis (assembly GCA_034641835.2). NCBI lineage: Eukaryota > Viridiplantae > Streptophyta > Pinopsida > Pinales > Pinaceae > Pinus > Pinus albicaulis. The sequence continues at coordinate 548,888,515 of CM076580.1, forward strand.
CTAAAAACCCCACTATCATATATTATGTATATACCATGGATCATTAAACAATCTCATACAAAACTCTAATCTAAGAGCTCTCAATACAATATACAATTATCTCACACTGTCAACCAAAAATTGGCAAATACATGCACCAATTTACTGCCTCCACTGCGCAATCCCTGATGGTCAAGAAGCTCTGAATGATTGGAATCCTGCTTGCCTTGACTGCACAATCCTCACGGGCACATCCAATGTGTGTGTGGTCGCATGTGTGCAACCACTAATATCACAACAGATAGTCAAACTGTCCCTTTCACCTAAATCTCCACTGGGTCTGACATGCATGTAGTTAACAATAGTAAATCTTCAGTTGCATGTGAGACCACTGATTGTGAATTAATTAAATAATTAATTCACTGATCTCTCACTAGTGTATCTTCAGTTACAACTATCAAAACTGAGTTTAAATCACTTAACTAAGTTAAACTACTTTACAACTCACATAACTACACATCCAACTTTGTTACAACTTCGAATCACTCAGCTACAACTAAGTCCACTTGCATATCCCACCAACCAACCTTTGAACTCGAAATTCACTTAGCTAACTAATTTTCCACTTCAGTTAACTATTTCCAAGTTCTCATTGAGAATCGATTATTATTTATTATCCAACTATTATTAACGGATAATAATAGTCGACATGCATTTGTAAATAGACATGCGATCTATAAATAGAACTTGCAAATACATCTAAAAATAGAACTTCATCTATAAGTAGAATTTTCTCACCATCTATAAATAGACATCATCTATAAATATAATTTGCTCCTGCATTCTAAAAATAGACTTCCACCCAATATCTATGACCTCTTTGTTATTGATATTAATTTTCTCGGTCGAGAGCAATGGCGAAAGGAGTGTCTAGGGTTTGTAGCTTGGCTTTTCTGGTTTGCGCCGGCTCAGCCTCTCCAAGAGCTGGCCGCCTTCTGCTCAAGAGCCAGATTGCAGACTTGAATCTATAGGATTGCAAGCTTTTGCACAGGGCTTTCCACGGAATAGATGATGCCGCCGTCTGGGTGGCTGCATTCCCTGCATTTGCTCCAGACTGCTTTGACGCCGTCGCTTTCACAACTGTTTACAATGACAAATAAGACCCACTCTGGAGATCCCATAGATTTCACCTCAGCAGCAAGCCAGCAGCGGATCTGCCTCTCGACCCTGCCAGATCTGCCTGCAGAGGTACCAATGCTGGAAATATGCATCGACTGGATTGTAGAGTTGAAACGATAGATTAGCAAGCCTCTGCAAAGGGCTTTCTTTGGCATAGATGGTGCCACCGTCTGGGTGGCTGCATTCCTTGAAAATGTTCCAGATGGATTTAAAGCCGTCGTCTTTACAGTAGCTCACTACGCAAACAAGATCCACCCTGAAGATCCCTTAGATTTCATCTCTGCCGTTAGCAAGCAGCGGGTCTGCTTCTCGAACTCGCCAGATATGCTTGCAGAGATACTAAGGTTGGCAGTACACAATGTCAGCGAATGTGCTCCTCGTCCAGCTTTGGTCAATGCTCAAAGACTAGCGAATCTGGACATGGATCTGTCTCTATTTTTAAGCGATCGGCTATTTTTGCAGGAGACTTCCCCTCCCTATCATCGCCATGGCAGATTTGCTCTCGGACGCACAAGAGGCCCTGGCACTGTGTCTAGGCACCTCTTTGACTCCTTTCAGATCCAAATTTCTCAACCTACAGGCAGAACCATCCTGCAATGGGTCTGTTCCTCAGATTTGGTGCTGGATCTCAAACTAGATCTAGAACAGCGGATTGGGATCCCTTCAGGCCTTCAGAGACTTCTTTTTCAAGGTAAACAACTTGAAGACCTTCTTCCTCTCTCTTCTTACATCATTACCAGAAACAACTCTTTGGTGTTAACCCTTCGTTTGAGAGGAGGTGCAGTGGGGCAGTCATCCTCTGCTCCTCCTTTCTCTTACAAGGACGCAGTACACTCTGAGAACCCCAAACCCCCGGAAGCCCTTAAACCTAAGCCTTTTTTGGTTGACAAGATAGAGGAAGTTCCCTCTGTTGAAATCACCCATGAAGGTCTTGCAAACCAACTTCAAGAATTTGCAGAAAGAGCCATAATTTGCAGATTCAACGGACTGTGGCCACGATCTCAGGATCTCTATGCATGGATCCATGCAAACTGGACCCATCATTGTAAGATCAGTTTCTGTTCAAAAGGATACTTCATTGTTCTATTTGATGACAGTAAGCATTATGAAAAGGCTTTAGAAGAAGGCCCTTGGTTCATGGGAACTGCAGGGCTCTTCTTGACTCCTTGGTTCCCAGATTTTGATCCAGCAACTGCAGTCATTACCAGGACACCTGTATGGATCAGGCTTCCAAACTTACCTGCCCACTTATGGCATTGTGCAGTCTATAAAGCTATAGGCAACACCTTGGGCAGTTTCATTATGGGAGATTACTAGCGGGAAATAAAGGTCTCTACACATATGCCAGAATATGTGCGGAGTTAGATTTGAGCAAAGGACTTCCAGACCAAATCAATCTCAAAATAAACGAATTTGTTTGGACCCAGACACTGGATTACGGAAATACTGCATTCCGTTGCCGCCATTGCCACCAATCAGGGCATTTGCAAAACACCTTCCCATCTCTCCCGACAAAAAAGAAAAAGGACAACCTCTCCAAGCCCAAGTCCAAACGATGGGCTCCATGCTCTGCACCTCCAGCCGTGGATTCTGAATCCTCTAGCTCTGAAGATGAAGGTAACGACGCAAAATTGGATCAAGCCCCTCATTCCGTGGTCCCTTCCACCGATGGTCCGACGCATTCCTCTGATACAGCCATCGCCTAGAAACGCGTCCATATGACCTCCTCCTCTGATTCAGAAAAGGAGGCCCCCCTGTGGAGAACCCCAATCTTCAAGTTGTTATTTCTCATTCACTTCAGGATGGTTGGGTCGAAGTCAAAAAAAGGAAAGGGAAAAAGCTTCGTGTTGAGGCTTCTGCCCATTCTGGGTAGAAGTCAGTCTTTTTGCTTCCAGCCATATGTTGTAGCTTCTTGCTTGTTTCACTCCTTCTCTGGAACCGAGGTTGATAGCCCTATCATTTTCGGTTGCTGGTTTTCTGTCTCTCTTGATTGTATCATCTTGTACCATATTTTGATTAATAGAATTAGTCCAATTCAGAAAAAAAATAAAAAAAATATACTTCCACCTAAAAGTAGCCTGGGGCTCCATCCTAGTGTAGGTGCATAATTTTCTTTAGGATCTTCTTGTTGAATCTCAACATTCCCTCTCAACAAGAAAGGGATTATCTTTCACCCTGATCCTGTCTCTATGGTATTCAAATTTGCTCCTGGTGAGTGCCTTCATCAAGGTGTCTGCATCCTGATCTTCCGTAGCAAAGTACTGAAGCAACATGATCTTCCGCTGCACACAATCTCTGATATGATGATACCGAATATCTATATGCTTAGATCTATCATGGAACACAGGATTAATCGAGAGTTTAATATAACTCTGGTTATCACAATGAATCATTGTCGGATCTAAATGAGAACCAAACAAACCAACCAAGATATTCTCATGCAAATAACCTCACATGTAACTTGACTTGCTACCATGTATTTCGCTTCCACTCAACTGAGTGCCACGGATCTATGCTTCTTTCTATACCAAGAAACAACTGTAGATCCAATACTAAAGATCCCTCCTGATGTGCTCTTTTTGTCCATTAGGCTACCCGCCCTATCTGCATCCGTGATGCCATGCAACTTCACCTCATCCATCTTTCTGTACTATAAGCCATACTTAGATGTGCCTCTAAGGTATCTCAAGACATGCTTGCCCGCCTTCCAAAAGAGCTTGGTAGGATTAACTATTGCTTGACTTAGCTGGTTAACTACATAGCAAATTTTCGGTCTCGTATTCACTAAATACATTAGCGAATGCACTAACTGTTGATAGACAGTAGCATCCACTACCTCTCCAGATGTAGCATCCTCTTTCCTCCAGTTTCCTGGAAGAGGAGTTTCCATGGGTTTGCAGCCCTCCATGTGAAACTTACCCAGTATCTCCCTTGCATACTTGCCTTAAGACATAAAAAGTTCACCATCTCGCTGCCATATTTCCAATCCAAGGAAATAATGAAGGAAGCCCATATCCTTCATCTCGAACTCCTTTACAAGGTCCTCCTTGCATGAGTGTATCATCTGCTCATTACCAGTCAGTATTAAATCATCAACATAAAGAACAATGATTAAAAGCTTACCCTTCACCACAATTTGGTATAGGTTTGCATCCGCCTCACTCTTGGTGAAGCCAAGTCCGGTGAAATCGCTGTCTATCTGAGTGTACCAAGCACGGGGTGATTGCTTCAGCCCATGCAAACAAGATCCACCCTGAAGATCCCTCAGATTTCATCTCTGTCATTAGCAAGCAGCGGATCTGCTTCTCGAACTCGCCAGATATGCTTGCAGAGATACTAAGGTTGGCAGTACACAATGTCAGCGAATGTGCTCCTCGTCCAGTTTTGGTCAATGCTCAAAGACTAGCGAATATGGACATGGATCTGTCTCTATTTTTAAGCGATCGGCTATTTTCGCAGGAGACTTCTCCTCCCTATCATCGCCATGACAGATTTTCTCTCAGAAGCACAAGAGGCCCTGGCACTGTGTCTAGGCACCTCTTTGACTCCTTTCAGATCCAAATTTCTCAACCTACAGGCAGAACCATCCTGCAATGGGTCTGTTCTTCAGATTTGGTGCTGGATCTCAAACTGGATCTAGAACAGCGGATTGGGATCCCTTCAGGCCTTTAGAGACTTATTTTTCAAGGTAAACAACTTGAAGACCTTCTTCCTCTCTCTTCTTACAGCATTACCAGAAATAGCTCTTTGGTGTTAACCCTTCGTTTGAGAGGAGGTGCAGTGGGGCAGTCATCCTCTACTCCTCCTTTCTCTTACAAAGACGCAGTACACTCTGAGAACCCCAAACCCCCGGAAGCCCTTAAACCTAAGCCTTTTTTGGTTGACAAGATAGAGGAAGTTCCCTCTGTTGAAATCACCCATGAAGGTCTTGCAAACCAACTTCAAGAATTTGCAGAAAGAGCCATAATTTGCAGATTCAACGGACTGTGGCCGCGATCTCAGGATCTCTATGCATGGATCCATGCAAACTGGACCCATCATTGTAAGATCAGTTTCTGTTCAAAAGGATACTTCATTGTTCTATTTGATGACAGTAAGCATTATGAAAAGGCTTTAGAAGAAGGCCCTTGGTTCATGGGAACTGCAGGGCTCTTCTTGACTCCTTGGTTCCCAGATTTTGATCCAGCAATTGCAGTCATTACCAGGACACCTGTATGGATCAGGCTTCCAAACTTACCTGCCCACTTATGGCATTGTGCAGTCTATAAAGCTATAGGCAACACCTTGGGCAGTTTCATTATGGGAGATTACTAGCGGGAAATAAAGGTCTCTACACATATGCCAGAATATGTGCGGAGTTAGATTTGAGCAAAGGACTTCCAGACCAAATCAATCTCAAGATAAACGATTTTTTCTGGACCCAGACACTGGATTACGAAAATACTGCATTCCGTTTCCGCCATTGCCACCAATCAGGGCATTTGCAAAACACCTGCCCATCTCTCCCGGCAAAAAAGAAAAAGGGCAACCTATCCAAGCCCAAGTCCAAACGATGGGCTCCATGCTCTCCACCTCCAGTCGTGGATTCTGAAGCCTCTAGCTCTGAAGATGAAGGTAGCGATGCAAAATTGGATCAAGCCCCTCATTCTGTGGTCCCTTCCACCGATGGTCCGACGCATTCCTCTGATACAGCCATCGCCCAGAAACGCGTCCATATGACCTCCTCCTCTGATTCAGAAAAGGAGGGCCCCCTGTGGAGAACCCCAATCTTCAAGTTGTTATTTCTCATTCACCCCAGGATGGTTGGGTCGAAGTCAAAAAAAGGAAAGGGAAAAGCTTCTGTTGAGGCTTCTGGTTTCTTCGTAGAAGTCGCCTTTTGCCTTGCTCTCCAAATGACATAGAAGCTTGCTTGTTTCATTCTTTCTCCCAACCGAGGTCGATAGCCCTACTGGCTCGTGCCGTTCGCTCGTCTCTTGATTGTATCATCTTGTACCATATTTTGATTAATAGAATTAGTCCAATTCAGAAAAAAAAATAAAAAAAATAGACTTCCACCTAAAAGTAGCCTGAGGCTCCATCCTAGTGTAGGCGCATAATTTTCTTTAGGATCTTCTTGTTGAATCTCAACATTCCCTCTCAACAAGAAAGGGATTATCTTTCACCCTGATCCTGTCTCTACGGTATTCGAATTTTCTCCTGGTGAGTGCCTTCATCAAGGTGTCTGCATCCTGATGTTCCATAGGAAAGTACTGAAGCAACATGATCTTCCGCTGCACACAATCTCTGATATGATGATACCGAATATCTATATGCTTAGATCTATCATGGAACACAGGATTAATCGAGAGTTTAATATAACTCTGGTTATCACAATGAATCATTGTCGGATCTAAATGAGAACCAAACAAACCAACCAAGATATTCTCATGCAAATAACCCCACATGTAACTTGACTTGCTACCATGTATTCCGCTTCCACTCAACTGAGTGCCACGGATCTATGCTTCTTTCTATACCAAGAAACAACTGTAGATCCAATACTAAATATCCCTCCCGATGTGCTCTTTTTGTCCATTAGGCTACCCACCCAATCTGCATCCGTGATGCCATGCAACTTCACCTCATCCGTCTTTCTGTACTATAAGCCATACTCAGATGTGCGTCTAAGGTATCTCAAGACATGCTTGCCCGCCTTCCAAAAGAGCTTGGTAGGATTAACCATTGCTTGACTTAGCTGGTTAACTACATAGCAAATTTCTGGTCTCGTATTCACTAAATACATTAGCGAACGCACTAACTGTTGATAGACAGTAGCATCCACTACCTCTCCAGATGTAGCATCCTCTTTCCTCCAGTTTCCTAGAAGAGGAGTTTCCATGGGTTTGCAGCCCTCCATGTGAAACTTACCCAGTATCTCCCTTGCATACTTGCCTTGAGACACAAAAAGTTCACCATCTCGCTGCCATATTTCCAATCCAAGGAAATAATGAAGGAAGCCCATATCCTTCATCTCGAACTCCTTTACAAGGTCCTCCTTGCATGAGTGTATCATCTGCTCATCACCAGTCAGTATTAAATCATCAACATAAAGAACAATGATTAAAAGCTTACCCTCCACCACAATTTGGTATAGGTTTGCATCCGCCTCACTCTTGGTGAAGCCAAGTCCGGTGAAATCGCTGTCTATCTGAGTGTACCAAGCACGGGGTGATTGCTTCAGCCCATGCAATGCTCTTTTGAGTCGACACACATGCAACTTGCTGCTGAAGATCTCAAATCCTTTAGGCTGCTATATGTACACCTCTTCCTCAATGATCCCTTTGAGAAACACAACCTTCACATCCATCTGATGAATGCGCCAACCCATATGTGATGAGAGAGAAAGGACGATCCTTATGGAAGAATACCTTGCGACAGGTGCAAAGGTTTCTTCATAATCAATCCCCTCGATCTGTGAGAAGCCCTGGGCCACAAATCTAGACTTTTATTTATCAACACTCCCATCAGCAGCTTGCTTTACCTTGTAGATCCATCTCGAACCTACCACTGATTTATCAACCGACCTTGGAACAATTTCCCAAGCACTGTTTCTAACAATGGAGTCATACTCATCCACCATTGCATCTACCCATGTGGGCTCCTGCACTGCTTCCTGAAAGGAAGATGGCTCAGTCACAATACATTTACTCATGAGAGCCATGTATCTAGTAAATCGACCAGGAGACTGTCTTTGTATGCACTGTGAAGTAGGGGCCCCTACATTCTGAACAACATCAAGTCTCAACCTATCAGATTTTGTGGTACGCCTTCTTCCAGTTCTGATGTTTGGCTCTGCATGAGTGGACTCCTCCACTCCATGAACCTCCTCATGTGGCTGATCTACATCTTGAGACTCATCTTTGGGAACCAACAGTTCCTCCTCCACATGCAAGTCTAGCTCCCTCTCAAGCGACAACTGCATGGCTTTCCCCTCATCAAATTTTATATCTCGTCGTATAACGGTCATCTTGCTATTAGGAAAATACACATGATAATTATGGGATGTTTTTGTGTACCCCACAAATATCCCAACTTCAGTAGTCGGCTCCAACGTCTTCCTGGCGTTCTTGGGCACATGCACATAAACAAATGAGCCAAGTACTCTATGAGGACAAAAATTTTGCACATAAACCATAGTGTTGCATGCTTCTGCCCACAAATGCATTGGTAGGCCCTGATCATGCAACATCGCTCGTGCTGCACCCATGATCATTCTTTTCTTCCTCTCCGGGACCCCATTTTGCTGTGGGTTATGAGGCGCTATGAGTTCTCTTCGAATTCCTTCTTTTCTGCAAAAGTATTTTAATTCGTTAGAGAGGTATTCAACACCATTATCGCTCCTCAGAGCCTTCACTTACTTCCCCGACTCTTTCTCCACCAATGCCTTAAACTGACAGAACTTTGAGAATGTTTGATCCTTCTTCTGCATGAAAAAGATCCAGCATTTACGAGAAAAGTCATAAAAAAAATGACATAATACTTATGTTTTTCTATTGAAGCAACCGATAATGGTCCACACACGTCTGTGTGAACTCTCTCCAGGATCACCGAAGCATAGTTCTCCTTTTCATGAAATGTGGAATTTATATACTTCCCCATGGTGCAACCCTTGCATTGATCTAACTGAGCAAGTGTTCCCATTGGAAGTCCAGTAGATATTTTTTGCATGACTTTCAAGGCTCCATGATGAAGATGGCCCAATTGCCTGTGCCATAATTCACCCTCATCCCGGCTCACCACTTTTTCTGCCTTTCCCATCATGGCATCACAACCATCTACCTCCAGCTTGTAGAGATTATTAACTTGAATCCCTATCCTCTTGGCTTGACCTGTTGTTTTATGTCACAGGAAAGCTTTTCCATCGCTAAAAATGTCATAGCCTCTGTCCTCCAACATTGCGGCTGAGACCAAGTTTTTCTTCAGACCTGGAACATGCATAACATCTTTCAATTGAAATGGTTTACCTGAATCCATTTGAAAGGTAACGGTACCAATTCCAGTCGCACGGTATCGTCCATCGTCACCCATATCTATATGCATTTGGAGATATTTCTCCTCCAAGTCACTAAAAAGCTCCTTATCTCCAATCATGTGGAAGGAAGCGCCACTATCCAGATACCACACCGATCCCAATGCACTTGACACCATGCATGAAATCAAAGAGAAATAAAGTTAAATTGCGAGGTAAGGGCCTCACCATCTACAACTCCAACAACCTTCTTGTTCTTCTTCTGCTGCAGACAGTTAGTAGCGAGATGCCCATGTTCGTGACAGTGAAAACACTTCACCTTGGACAAATCCAGCTTCTTGCCTTTAGACTCAGATTTTGAATGGAATTTCTTCCCCTTCCCTTTCCTTGCCTTGGCAACCAAAGAAAAATCCTCTTCATCATCATGCTTTGATGAAGAGCTATCTCTGGTGTTCCGCCTGAACTCCTCCTGCACTAGATCCAACCACAGTCGTTCCCAATCCGGCAGTTTTTCACGTCCGTTGACAGAGTCTTCATAAATGTGCCAACTCTTAGGAAGTCCCAATAGAGCAAAGCTCACCAAATAATCATCAGCAACAGTGATTCCCACACTCCCCAGTTCATCCCAACATTGGAAAAACTTCGTGAGATACTTTGGAATGTTGTCGCCCTTCTCCATCTTGATCTTTCTGAGTTTATCTTTCATCGCCAATTTCCTATGGTTGCTGCTGCTTTGGAAAATATCCGTTAAAGCCTTCCACATAGCATATGGTGTGGCTTTTCGATGAATTTTTGAGACAATGTGGTCTCTTACACCTTCCAACAGAATCCTCCTCGCCTTTGCCACTTTATTTTTCCATGCATCAAGTAATGTAGCATCTGTCGAAGTGGGCTAAGGAACACCACTGTCGATGAATTCCTTCAAGCCATTACCTTCGAGCATCGCCTCCATCCCGTCCTTATAGGAAATGTAGTTCAAGCTACCCTCGAGTGCGTAATATAGCCGCAAGCCATTGAAAGCCATTTTGATGTTTACTCAACTGTAGCACCAAGAAAATATTTCTACAAATTCGAATTGTTTCCACCAAAAAACTCAGCTCCTGTTTCAAAATTGCAATCTTCTGTGCTCTGATACCATGTAGAAATTTTAATACAAATTATGTATTGCTTAGATTCTCCTGATCTAACAATTATATGCCACTGTTAAATACATAATCGCTTCTACAAAAATCTTTGCGGAATTTAAAACACGATTGGCAATTGCAATATCAAGAAGAAAGATCAATCACACATAACACAGATTTTTTTACCGAGAAAGCATAAAGCTAAAAACCACACTATAATATATTATGTATATATCATGGATCATAAAAAAATATCATACAAAAATCTAATCCAAGAGCTCTCAGTACAATATACAATCATCTCACACTGTCATACAAAAATTGGCAAATACATGCACCAATTTACTGCCTCTAGATAGCCTGCCTCCATTGCGCAATCCATGATGGTCAAGAAGCTATGAATGATTATAATCCTACTTGCCTTGACTGCACAATCCTCATGGGCACATCCAATGTGTGTGTGGTCGCATGTGTGCAACCACTAATGTCACAACAGATAGCCAAACTGTCCCTTTCACCTACATCTCAACTGGGTCTCCACTGGATCTGACATGCATGTAGTTAAAAATAGTAAATCTTCAGTTGCATGTGAGACCAATGATTTTGAATTACTTAAATAATTAATTCATTGATCTCTCACTAGTGTATCTTCAGTTACAACTAGCACAACTGAGTTTAACTCACTTAACTGACTTAAACTACTTTACAACTCACATAACTACACATCCAACTTTGTCACAACTTCGAATCACTTAGTTACAACTAAGTCCACTTGCATGTCCCACAAACCAACCTTTGAACTCAAAATTCACTTAGCTAACTAATTTTACACTTCAGTTAACTATTTCCAAGTGCTCATTGAGAATAGATTATTGTTTATTGTCCAACTATTATTAAGGGATAATAATAGTTGACATGCATCTATAAATAGACATGCGATCTATAAATAGAACTCGCACATACATATAAAAATAGAACTTCATCTATAAATATAATTTTCTCACCATCTATAAATATACATCATCTATAAATAGATTTTTCTCTTGCATTCTAAAAATAGATCTCCACCTAAAAATAGCCCGAGGCTCCATCCTACTGTAGGTGCATAATTTTCACTAGGATCTTCTTGTTGAATCTCAACAGAGCAATGCAACACAACTATGCAATATGCACTAAGTATTGCCACATTGCACCTTGAGAAATGTGGCATAAAAATCAATGCACCAAATCTCAAATGAAATCACATGGTTACAAATTGTGCACTATAGAAAAAATTCAGACCAGACAATGTTGCATTACACATGAGTAATGTAACATATTAAAAAGTGTTCCCAATCTCATGTAATCACATGGCTACATATTGAGCATTGCAACACAATTTCATAATGAGCACAACTATATTACACACTAAGAAATGTAGTGAAAAAAGCAATGTATACAGTCACAATTTCAATCACTTTGGTGTAGATTGATCATTATTACACTACACAGTGAGAAATTTCTGCAATATCATGAGCAATATAAGCCCTTTTTCATATGATGGAAAAAAAACAAAAATAATGTTAGTGTCAATGGGTGGGTGGTTTAGAGTGTTTGTGTAAGTAGGCCATTTATCATGGTTTGGGATTGGTGCAAATCCATGGTGATTTTAACAAAATAGAAGCCCTAAGTTGCAATGGCTTCATTAAAGGATAGATGATATAGTGTGTGAGTTTTACTTACTTCACTATAGTAATTCTCATATTGAGAAAACATTGCTTACTTGTGTTGACTAAAAGAATCCATAAAAAGTTTGGGAAGACCTTTTCATTATGTTGTAGACTTGATAAGATTTGATAATTTTATTACCTTGTTTTAATCCTCCAAAATACATCCTTGGAACTCGTGCTTAAACATTATGAATATTCACAATGATAGCTATCATACAACATATGCAGAATCCCTATTTCTGTTACCTCTTGTAGTTGTTTTGCTATTGCTTCAAGAATTAGGTCTAGATATCACACCTCTAAGCAATTCTTAGATCAATAACGAAACTTCATTCTCATGCTCTAGGAAGATGGAGTTGATCTAGATTGCAAACTACATATGGGTGTAGGCTTGAATCTGATGACCTAATTATTAAAAAACAAGACTTATATTTTGTATTATCTAAGTTTAGTGTGCATTATTATAGTTATATTAGGCATATTGCTCACATCCCAATACATTATTCCACTTGGCCCCTTCTTATGGGTCTATGTAAAGTTCTTTTTGGGAGAGGGATCGACCGTAGAGAGTAGATTTAAGAGTATTCAAATTTGTAGTTACATGGTTGAGGTTGTCATTTGGATATGAATAGTCTCCTTATTGGTGTCTACCCTAGTTGGTTTCTTGCCCATGGATTAAGTAATGTGACTTTGTTTTTCTCTTATGTGGCCTTAAAGGTTATGGATTTTTAAGGTTAAGGCTTGGTTTGTTACCTAATTGGAATTCTTTTGTGAACCATTCCCCCTTTTGTTAGAAACTAAGACAATACTGAGAGGGGGGTAGATCACTATTGTAGAAATTTTACCAATTTAACAATTTATTTCACTTGTGCAAGACACTAGGACATAAAAAAGTACTTCAACAATTCATTCAAGTAAGAATGATAAACAATAATATTAGTAATCAAAATGGAACACAGTCTACAAATTGTTCTCCAATTACTTCTCAAGGAAAGCTACAACTTGCTATTACAATTATCTAGCTCCAACCAAGAGGAAGCTACAACTCCCAGATTTATCAACTACAACTGAATGGAGCTACAACCCCAACTATTTACCAACAACTATTGGAAGGAGCACCAACCCCTGATCTACAAGATAACTTTCTTGTCACTCAATGATTCATCTTTCATCCATTTTCATACTAGAACCATGAATGCCACCTTTGCTTTCAAAATTAACAATTTATTCCTTACCAATACCTTCAACAATATTTGACTACTGAATACACTAACAACATAACCTCACACAAAATTCTCCACAAAAAAATCTCCTGTTCAATTTTTTTGCTCGAGCCTGTTTATAAAAATTTTGATTTTCTAATTTTGGCCTCTTTGATTTTCTTATATTCATGCATGAATATTAAAATTTTTATTTCGTCTTGTTTATTTCAGTCTTTTGGATCTATTCTCCAAGTTTTAGATTCTAATTTTTCTATTCAAAATTCAAACTTCGAATTTTTCTGCTTATTTTATCTATTTTGGCTCTTAACAGGTTTTACCTATAGCTTTAACTATAGTTTGCCGTTATATTTGGCCAAATTGACAAAGATCAAAAGTTGTTGACTCATTCCATCCGCTAGCCCAATCAAGTTGCTGACTCGTCACACCAAAGCCTGGAGGATTTTTAAGATAACTGCTGCCAAAAAATAGCTACCAACTCAATCCATCCAAATGATTTTGGTTACGACCCAAAGCCTTTTAGCAAATCATCGCTCCAATCATAAACTCTGCAACCATTTTTATTTATTTAGCCCAAAGGATTTATAAAAATGATGTTGAATACACCTGTGTGGGCCCCTTTGCACTTTAAGCCCTGAGGGGTTATTTAAAATGCAAATCCTTTGTGCTCTTGGTTTCATTTAACACATAAAAAAACTGCCATATCGTGTGTTTTCACACTTTCTAAGACTTGAAAAATGTCATTTGTCGGGAATATTTTCATCTCTCGCTTTGTTACTTGACATAAAATCCTAACGCTTTTAGTTTTTCCACCTTTTAAATGTTGCAGGTTCCTCTTAGCAGACTTAGGCGTAAGTGGGGTCCACCCGCTCACTTTTGATTGGTTTTCTGTTCTACCATAAAGCCATGTCATCCCAATTCATGCTGCATGATGCTTCCTCTTCGGGCTCTTTTAAAATTGTCGGGCTTTCCTTTACATGTTGAGCTGTCCTAATGGGGTCCATTGCTGCACATGCACCCAATTGCTGCACACCCGGGTTGAGCTGTCTTTGACATCACCCACGTTATCCTAGATGACTAGATAAATGAGATTTTAGGCTAGGTATAGTAGCACTAGGATTTGATTTATTTATTTTGAGTGCTAGATGGTGAATTAGGTTAGGGAAGAACTAGGTCAGGGAAAAAAAGGATCATAATTGAAAATATCTAATGGGGCAAGGTAGGTAAGCACTTTAACACATTAAGGTATCTTGATGGAGTGGTTTAGACTGCTAGGGTTTCATATTAGAGCATGGAAAACATGCATTATTTTCAATTAGAAGAAAGTGAACATGAAACTGTAACTATTCCTCCAAAACAGAGCATCAAATAATGAATTCTGTCTATTTGACTTAGGAATCAATTACATTAAGAGATGGCATGAATATGGAAATCACAATAAATTCAAAAATTTTCAAACACAAGAGGAAACAATGTTAAAACACATTACCACAGGAATCCCACCAAAATAGTTTCAACTCAGTTGATTAGTTATTGCCAAAAAGTCTGATTACACTAGTGTTTAATGATCAACTACACAACATTCAAACCTTGCAATGACAAAGGAAATGAAAGATATAGACCAAAAACTCCTTCTCCCACTCTCAGGGGTCGAATCCATGAATTGTGGAGATGATCCCAAAAGTTCTCAACTAGAATCCTAAGGACTAGAGAGGTCAACAAACTCATCCCTATCATTGATGAAACTGATTCATTTTGACCCAAAATTACATATTTACCTGATGTATCTAGCTCTAGTAACTATTAATGACATAATTACATTTACATTTTACAATGACATCAATAAATCTACTTGGAATCCATCAATCAACTAAGAAAACTTGAAAATTCTGAAGAAATAAGTCAACTGTAAAAAGCACAATGTGCCTGGTGAAAAGCATAACGTGGGCCTTCAAAGCCACTTTTGAGTGACTTCCTGAAGTCCAAATTGGGCCTAAGATGGATCATTAGAAAGATATTCCAGTATAGTTTTCAAAAATGTGCTCAATCTCTGAAAATGGTTGATTGAATCTCCTAAAAAATGCAATCACCAAATACTGGTCAAAAAGCGCAGCATGAGGTTGAGAAAGGAGGCAGAAAGGTGTTTTTTAGGAGGTTTTTGGCCTTTTCCACCTGTCAAAAGATCAGTTTTTGGAGTGCCAATAGTAAAAATTTGATGTAGATGCCATTCTCTATCCAAATCTGCAGAGTTTTTGGCCTTTAGAGGCCTCCACAAAAAGCACAACATGGCCCACACTGCGCTTTTTGTAGTCAGACTATGCAAAAATTGCCAAATTTATGGGTTTTTTTCAAAAATAGGCCTCAAAGATGGAGTGATATCTCACTAACCATGAAATATTTTGTAAAAATGAGATAGGTTTTTATTATTTGGCATGTTAGGAACAAAAAATTCCTCCAGTTTCCCATGATTATTCTCTTATTGTCCACAATCCTCTCTGCAAAAAGGTGACCTAAATAGGGCTTTGCATAGGCAGCAAAATAGACTGTGAAGATGTGAATGTATCTGTCATTCTGTAATATCTATGTAAATAGTGAGATAGGTTTTTGTAGTTCGATATCTTAGGAACAAAAAATCCTCCATTTTCCCAAAATTCATCTTTGTTTGGCCATTATATGTTCTGCAAAAATATGGCTAAACATGACATTTCTGGAAAATCTGCCTTCAAAGATTTTTTCAAATTTCTCAAATTTTCTCCAAATTTCCTCCAAATTTCTCTAGAGATGCCAAATAATGTGTGTTATGTTATCATGGATGTAGCAACAAGTAGGTCCAACTTACCCTTGTCCTTTTGAAAAATTAGGGTTTCCTTTGAAGTGTGATTTCAGGTAGGGTGTGTACTACTCAAGGTCTAGGTTCATGCCTTAAGATTGTCCCTCCTTTGTTGTATGTATTTTTCTCTTCCTCCATGGTGTTTCTCTTTTCCTCCATGGTGTTTCTCTCCTCCTCCATGATGTTTCAGCTTCTTTTAGAAACCCTAGGGGAGAAGGGGAAGGAAAAGGGAGTGATAGGGTGAGGTTAGGGAGTTGGGAAAGGTGAGGGAAAATTTGGGGAAGGGTAGAAGGGAGTTAGGAAGTTTAGGGAAGTGATGGGGAGTTGAAATGATAAGGGGGATGGGGTAGGGAATTGAATTACAGGGATGTAATATAGCTTCCTAGAAAAGCGCAGTGTAGGGGTAGGGTTTTATGGAATGTAGCTTAGGAATGGAAAATGAAGGGATGTGAGGGTAGTGGAGAGTGAATTAGAGTGTGAGGGGGGTAAAAGGGTCTAGGGGAAAACAACTTAAATCTTGTAAACTATGAAAACTAGGGTTTAAGCATCTAAACATAGAATGGAAGTCATGGAGAGGTTTGCACCATAAATTAATGACCATGAGCTGAAAGGAGGGGCTTGGGAGATATAGCTTTCTTGGAAATGGATGAAGAAACCCTTATTTTATTTTTAGAACCCTTGGAAACAAGATTTGAGGTAGTAGCTCCTTCACTGCAAAAATCACAATGTGCTAAAGAAAAGCGTAGTGTGCCCACCACAAAAAGCGCAACGCCTGTGAAAAAACACAGCGATGGAGTTGGAACTCGGTTTTTTGAAGGAAAATTGATATTTTTCTTGGGCAACTTGGAGAGATTGATGCTAAAGAGTGAAAAGGAGTGACTTTTTGGTCTTTGGGGCCTTTTATACTTGAATAAATATCATTAAAAAAACTAGGACCCACATTTCCTTTCTTGAAATTAACTTTACATTGCTGCTTTACCTTTAATTTCTGAATTTGATATTTGAACTTCATCTTTTTATGGCTTAGGAACACTAATTGAATTTTCGGAATTTTATCTTTTGCTGATGGAAATTTGAGTATGAAGCTACTTGGAACTCTGATAACTTATTACAAATTAGGAACATAAAATTACAATTTTCTCTGTAATCAAATTTACAAATCAAACTTACTGATGAAATTTCTCTATTTTCACTCCTTCATTTGCTGGACTTTATGCATGAAATGGTGATTTGATAACTTTGGAAACCCTAAGACCTAATGGAGACTCTGAATGAATGAAACCATGATGAAAATGACTAAAATGATGATGACAACTCATGACTGATGGTAAACTCAACAATGTGGTGAAATGAGCCAGTAAGTAGTAAAATTTTTGAAAGGAGTGAGATCAGACCTAGATCTACATCCAGTGACCAAATTTTTTCATGATGACCTAATGAAATGACAAAAAATTGACTATGGGACTCTAACAAAATATGATAAGAGTCCATTTCATCATTAGTGGCAAGATGCAAAGACCGACACTAACAATCAACCCACCTATTTTTTAAGTGCTCCACAGGCATTGACTAGTGGGATGATGTCATGCTAACATCACATGTTCCATGTGTCATCTTGTAATTGGTCCACATGTCACTAAAAAATGGTCCATTCGGGTACTCAAAAACACCGAATATGCCTGCCATGTGTCACACTATCATTAGAATGGTGCTAACGTCATCTATGACCAATAATACAATGCCACCTATCCCGCTGTAAGGGAGTAGAGAGAAGGGTCCCATGAACTTGTTTTGCACCATATTCCTTTGTAAAATTTTTGAGGGTCACTATTATTTTCTTTGCACTGCTTCCTCCGAGCCAACACTCCTCTTATACATGCATTTTTATCTCTCTCGGATTGCCTCTGCTGGATTCATTATTAATGTGGGGTCCTCCCGCTTAATCTTGAGCCAATAAAAAGCCTTTTTTGCACTTTTTCGGGCCACCGAAGCCCGTATTATGTCATCCCTAAAAATTTTAAGCGTTCGTTAAGATTATGTCGTGGTACACCCTTTAGGTTTCCTCCGTCGGGCCAACCTATGGTGTGGGCTCTGCCTTGTCGAATAGAAATATTCTCCACCACTGATCTGTTCATCCACATGCGCCCAATTCTATCAATGGAGACTCCTCAATATTTTTCATTGGGTTTGGTACCTTTTCCAAACTTAACTACACTAAAAAATGGTTTCTAACCTCCTTAGCTCTGCAAAATTTGACTTGGGAGTCCTACAACTTTGAATGGATCTAACTTTAAAACCAGGAGGCCATTTTCAAACTTCCACATACCTATGGAAATATTTTTCAGAGCTATTTACATATAGGTGGGTTTCACCTACTCTTGAAGTGATATGCTTCACTCAAAATTCCTTCAAAGAAACTGCACCATTTTCCACTAATGCTAATCTTCAACCTTATTCTTGTGCCTAGAACTTGATCTTCTGAGGCATATTTTGACACCTTTCCCATATTTTTCCATCAATGAAAATATATTTTCAACATTACCCCTCCTTTGGCATTGATTGCAATGCCAAGATCAAACAAAACATCCTCATAAAGGCATATAAACTATAATTGTCTTCTTTGAACACTGCTCCCTTGATATGAACTTCTCTTATGCTCAACTTATTTTGAAACTGTGGTGTTTTTACTGTTATTTCTTGTTGTATCATGACTGGTCCTCTTTCTCTTGTAGCTATCCTTGCTTTTTATTGATCACCAAGTACTTCACCCCCCTTCGAAAACAATGGAAAAGACACCAACATGATCCCCGTGGCACCATAATCCCCTTGTTAACAATATTCCTTTGTCTTGATGATCCTGTGGAACTGATAGCTTTATCTTGATATGCTGAATGTATACAAGTTCAATTTCTTCCTTTTGAAGGAATATCTAGTGGACGGAGGCAAGAGGAATAACTCCTAATGTTTTCCTCAAATACCCAAACTGTTCTCTAGGAAGAGGTTCGGTGAAAATATCAACAACATATTATTTTGTAGGTACATAATCCAACTTTACAATCTGATTGACAACTTGATCTCTCAATAAATGATACTGATTGGAATATCCTTTGTCTTGGAGTGAAAAACAAGGTTATTTGACATGCTTATGGAACTTGTATTGTCAAAAATAATAGGAATAAGCTGATCATAGAACAATTGCACATCCTTCAGGGTTTTATTCATCCACATTAGTTGAGATCAATAAGAAGCTACTACAATATATTATGCTTCAGTTGTATATAATGAAATAGAAGTTTACTTCTTGCTCAACCATGAAACTAGACATTCTCCAAGAAAAAATCACCACAACTAGTTCTCTTTCGCTCATTTACATAACTTGCCCAATTAGCATGAATATAAACGATTAATGAAAAATATTTACCTCTGAGGTACCACAATCCATAACCTGTTGTTTCTCTGATATATTTGAGGATCCTCTTGGCTGTTAGTAGAATCATGGCTCTGTTTGGGGGCTGCTTGAAATATTCCAACAATCCCAACGACCTACATAGTTTATGGTCTCGAAGCATTCAAATATAATAGGTTTACAATTATGGATCTATATAAACTTTGATCAACCTCTGGGGATTCATTAGTCTTGCTGAGTTTACAATCTGTCACCATTGGTGTGCTCACTAAAGAGAATTCCTCCATGCCAGATTTCTTCAAAACTTCTTTGAGATATTTTATTTGAGAGATAAAAATTCCTTTGGGGGTCTACAAAATCTGCAATCCAAGGAAATAAGAAATCTCTCCAAGCATTGACATCTCGAACTCGTCCTTCATATCGGTTGCAAATTGTCTGGTTAGCAAATTTGAATCTCCAGAAAAAATAATGTCATCAACATATACAACCAACACTATTTGTTTTCCATCCTTTGCTTTGAAATACAATTTTTTGTCAATTTCACCTCTTTTAAATCCACACTTGAGTAGGTAGCTGTCAAGCTTGGAATACCAAGCTCAAGGGGCTTGTTTAAGACCATACAAGGCCTTCTTAAGCTTGCAAACATAATCTAGTGTCTTTGTCAACTAAAAACCTTATGGCCATTCTATGTAAACTTATTCTTGTAATTCTCCATTTAGAAATACATATTTGACATCCATTTGATATATTTTGAATTTCTTGAAACAGGAAAATGCCAAAAACATTCTTATTGCCTCTAATATAGCAACATGAGAAAAATATTCATTAAAATCTAGACCTTCTATTTGAGCATAACCTTTGCATACCAATCTAGCCTTGTTTATGTAGAAATTTACAATACAATTATGTATTGCTGGATTCCCCTGATCTAAAAATTATATGTCACTATTAAATACATAATCCTTCTACTTTAATCTTTGCGGAAATTTAATCGCCAATTGCAAACACATGAAGAAAGATCAATCACACATAACACAAATGTCTTTACCAGGAAAGGATAAAGCTAAAAACCCCACTATCATATATTATGTATATATCATGGATCATGAAACAATATAATACAAAAATCTAATCCAAGAGCTCTCAGTACAATATACAATCATCTCACACAATCATACAAAAATTGGCATAAACATGCACCAATTTACTGCCTCCTGACAGCCTGCCTCCACTACGCAATCCCTGCTGATCACAATCCCTGAATGAATTCGATCCTACCTTGCCTTGACTGCGCAATCCTCATTGGCATCTCCAATGTATGTTTGGTTGCACTGGTGCACCAACTATAGTCACAACTGGTAGTCAAACGATCCCTTTCACCTATCTCTCAACTGGGTCTCCACTGGATCTGACATGCATGTAGTTAATAGTAGTAAATCTTCAGTTGCATGTGAGATCACTCCATGTGAATTAATTTAATATTTAATTCAATGATCTCTCACTAGTGTATCTTTAGTTACAACAAGTTACAACTAGCACAACTGAGTTTAACTCACTTAACTGAGTTAAACTACTTTACAACTCACATAACTACACATCCAACTCTGTTACAACTTTGTATCACTCAGTTACAACGAATTCCACTAGCATGTCCCACCAACCAACCTTAGAACTTAAAATTTGTTCAGTTAACTGGTTTTCCACATCAGTTAACTGAAATCAAGTGCTTCAAGAGAATAGATTATTATTTATTGTCTAATTATTGTTAAGGGCTAACAATAATCGACATGCATTCTATTTTTAGACATGCATTCCACGAAACAACTTCGCACATGCATTCCAAAAATAGATGCCCATCCATCCATATAATTTTCTCAACCATCTATAAATAGATTACTGCTAAAAATAGACTTTGATCCAAATTCTAAAAATAGACATATCACCTAAAAATAGCCTGCAGGCCCCACCTAGTGTAGGTGCTTAATTTTCACTAGGATCATCATCTTGTTGAATCTCAACAGTTTCTTATCACTTCTCCACAATCATTCAATTTATTAATGAAAATCCACTTCGTTCCAGTGACATTCTTATTTGCAGGTCTTGGAACAAGTCCCCATGTCTAAGTTTTCTCTATTTGGTCCAATTCTTCATGCATATATTTGAACCAATTTATATCTTTACTAGCTTGTACAACATCATTTTGTTCCTCCATGGATAGTCGAGCTACATGTTCTTGCGCTGGGGGATTAATAAACTTCCTTCTTGTATGCACACAAGAGTTTAATTCACCAACAATATGGTTAGCTGGGTGTTGTTTCTGTACATACCTTGAAGGATCATTGGCTTAAGGATTGGAGGGCTCTTCATTGTATTCTTTTGTAGGTGGCTCAATATACTCCTTATCATTCCTGTCTGGTTTATTAGTGCTGGTAGTCACTGAATATTTCTCATCAGGTTCAAAGTATTCATCCACTTTGACATCAATAAAACCAACAATCCTCTTGGTGTTCTTGTTATAACATCTATATCCTTTTTTGTTATGTGAATATCCAAGAAAAATGCCTTAATCTTCTCTTGCATCCAACTTACTCAACTTATCATCATCCTTCTTGATGTAACATCTTCTACCAAAAACTCTGAAGTGTTCGACTGTTGTAGGTATGCCATACGAAAGATCATAGGGAGTTTTGTCACTGTTTGGTCTAAAATGAGCTTTGCTGAGAATAACCACTGTTGTATCAATAAATTCTGCCCAAAATATCTGTTGTAATTTCCTTTCATCCATCATGGCTCTAGCTAACAGCCGCACCGATATGTTTTCTATTTCCACTACACCATTTTGTGAATTTCATCAAATTATTTTGAAGAGAACTCACTTCCATTATCAAATCTTATGCTCTTGATTTTGCAATTAGTTTCATTTTCAGCCATAGCTTTGAACTCTTTGAACTTCTCAAAGGCTTCAAATTTCTATCTAAGAAAGAAAAACCCCATCATCCTGCTAAAATCACCAATTATTAACATAAAATACAATTTATTTGTGGGTGATTTAATTCTGGATGGGCCACACAGATCCATGTGTACTGACTGCAGTGGTTTTGAGGATGATTTATCCTTTTCCTTGAATGAAACTCAAGTTTTCTTGCCCAATTAACAAGATTTGAAATTGTATTTTCTAGTTTTGACAGTCTCGGTAAATCCTTGACAACATTTTTCTTGCTTAGTTTGACAATTTTATCAAAGTTCAAATGTCCAAGTCTTCTATGCCACAACCAAGTCTCATCAATATTTGATAGGAATCACCTCTTTGTTTTCTCTTTGAACTCACAAACATTTTATTTGTTCTCACAACTTCAACAACCGTCTCTCCTATGATTGTAGAATTGATTTGGAAATTTTTAGCTTTAAAAATCACATCATAGACTTGATAACACATCTGTGACACACTAAGCCGGTTATGCTTCATCCCATCAACATTTAGAACATTCTCAGCTTTACCTTTTCCATTTGACGGATTGACCACTCGTTTTGCAATAATTTTTTCTAGAGAATTGTTGCCAAAGTTACATTAAATTTTTCAATTGGTTTCCATGTCAAAAATTTGCTTCTCTCTCATAACATGTGCCTAGAACAATTACTGTCCACATGCCAATGAACGCCTTCATTATGAGCATACAAAATGATATCACATTTTTCTATTGTCTCCTTTTCATTCCATACCTTGGAATGTTGTTCAATTTTGTTCAATAACTAGTTCAATATTCTATTCCTTAAGTCCGCAATTAACTGCTAAATTTTTTGACTCTTAAAACATTGCACCAGATAGTTCAAAGGAGAAAAAGAATTGTTATACCTGGTTCTGATTTTCCTATGCTGAAAACTTCTTCTAGATATGAGCTACCTGTAGGTTATATTGACTATGCAATTTGCTACTCTATGGCCATAATTAGTTCATGTAAAACAATATCCTTGGAAAATATCATTATACATGGAAGGATGTATTCTACACTGGGTTGAATTCTGATCATTTCGAGTTGCTTGGCCAATTTTTTTCCTTTGTTGCAACTGATAATTATTTGACTAATTTTTGGGATGCATATCTCGTTTTTGTTGTTGTGCTATATCTTCTCCTACTGCAGGTACCAAGGTAATTTTTTTATTTCCATTTAATTATGCTACTGCGCTGGACTCAACCTCAAATATAAGACCAGTTCGATCTCTAGAGACTAGCTGTGCTTCCAATATCTCATTTAAATTTTCATTCCCTTTACCAAATTTCTGATTGAAGCTCAATTGAGTTTTAGCCTTCTGTAACTCTTTTCTCAGCAACACGATTTCTCCTTCTACTCTTTCAAAAGCCTTATTCTTCTAATTCAAATTTTGGTTTAGGGATTTAATGGCAAGAGCAATGGTTCAAAAAATTAAACCTTTTCTTTGATCAAATATTCCTTCAGAAATTTATTTTTCTTTCTCCATCTTTTTATTTCTTCAAATGCACTTACTAGTTCTCCTTCTAGGTCCACTTCAACCTCTTCATTATCAAAAGTAATGGCTTCAAATTTAATATTTCTATGTCCATCAACATGAATTCTTTTATGATTTCTTCATCTCTATCCCCATCTGAGGATTGATTGAATTTTCTTTCAGAGGAGTTGCCTTCTTGAACATAAAGACCTCTCTTTTTAGCCTTCTTTTTGTCTATTTGAAATTTCCTAAAATTTTCTCTAGGGTCATATTATTTCTTCTTCTTTTCAAGACACTTTGGTGCATAGTGACCAACTTTTCCACAATTAAAAAACTTAAAAGGAAATTTACCTTTATATTTACTTGAGCCTTTCTTGAGCTTCCTCACAAAGTTGGATTCTTCTTCATCTTATTCAGAACAAGAGTCATCATGCTCTTCCTTGCACTTATTTTATGCTTTGAAGGCTAATTCTTTGGTTGCAAACTTTCCATTAGAAATTCTCATGTCATAGAAAATAATCATACCAAGTAGTTGATTGAGAGTGAGAGTGTTCATATTAGACATCTCTTTAATGGCTAAAACCTTGGGGTTAAAATTTTCAGGAAGAGATCTTAACACTTTTTGAACTACCAGAACTTCATCTAGATTCTCATCAAGCCCTCTTATGATGTTAAAAACCTCACGAGCTCTTAAAAAGTACTTTGCAATATCTTCATCATCATGCACACTTAAAGAATTAAATTGCATCATATACCCCTGAATTTTAGCTTTATTTACCTTGTTTCCACCTTCATAGTAGTTACTCATCTTGTCCAATATATCTTTGGCAGATGTGCGGTCCATCACTTTGACAAGATATGATTCAGGTAGGCCAACAAGCAGGGCATTCATTGCTTTAGATTTGCATGTGAACTCCATCTTTTGATCGTTTGTGATCACCACTGGAGGCTTTTGATATTATTCTTCCACAACATCCCACACATAAACTCCAAGTGATTGAATGTAGGTATTCATCCTCACTTTCCAAAACACATAATTTTTTCCATTGAACATTGGTGCCTTGTTGGTAAATCCTCCTTCCTTGTTTTCCATGGTCCTTGGTATTTCTTCCAGCTGTTAAAATGATATGAAGTAACCTTTCTCTGATACTAATTTTTAGAAACTAGGGCAATACTGAGAGGGGGGGAATCAATATTATAGGAATTTTACCAATTTAACACTTTCTTTCACTTATGCAAGAACACTAGGACACCACAAAGTACTTCAACAAAAAATTCAAGTATGCATGGAACACACAAATTCTTCAAATTGTTCTCCAATTACTTCTCAAGGCAAGCTACAACTTGCTATTACAATTCTCTGGCTAAAACCAACAGGAAGACACAACTCCCTGATTTATCAGCTACAGCCCAAAATATTTACCGACAACTACTGGAAGGAGCACCGACCCTTGATCTACAACCTACGAATTTCTTGAAACTCAATGATTCATCTTTCATCCATTTTCATACTAGAACCATTAATGCCACCTATTCTTTAAAAATAAACAATGTCTTCCTTATTCATCAATACCTTCAACAATCTCTGATTACTGAATACACCAACAACATGACCTCACACAAAATTTTCCACACAAAAAATATCTTGTTCAATTTGTTTGCTCAAGCCCATTTAGAAATATTTTTCTTTGTTAATTTTGGCCTCTTTTATTTTCTTATATCCATGCATGAATCTTTAAATTTTTCTTTCGTCCTATTTATTTCAGTCTTTTGGATTTGTTCTCCAAGTTTCAGATTCTAATTTTGCTATTCAAAACTCAATCTATGATTTTTTTTGCGATCCCGTTGCGCTTGAAACCAAGCATGCGATCAAAGAGAAATCAAGTTCAAATTGTGAGGCAAGGGCCTCACCAGCTGCAGCTCCAACATCATTCTTGTTATTCTTTTTCTGTGGGTAGTTAATGGCGAGATGCCCATGTTTGTGAAAGTGAAAACACTTCACCTTGGAAAAATCCAACTTCTTTCCTTTAGCCTTAGATTTTGAATGGGATTTCTTCCCCTTCCCTTTCCTTACTTTGGTAGCTAAAGCACAATCCTCTTCATCATCATGCTTTGATGAAGAGCCATCTTCGGTGTTCTGCCTGAACTCCTCCTGCACTAGATCCAACCATAGTTGTTCCCAATCCGATAGTTTTTGCCGTCCATTGACAAAGTCTTGATAACTGTACCAACTGTTAGGAAGTCCCAAGAGAGCCAAACTCACAAAATCATGATCAACAACCATGATTCACACACTCCCTAGTTCATCCCAACATTGGACAAAATTTGTGAGATACTTAGGAATATTGTTGCCCTTTTCCATTTTGATCTTTCTGAGTTTACCCTTCAGCGCCAATTTCCTTTGGTCAATTCTGCTTTGGAAAATATCCATCAAAGTCTTCCACATTGCAAATGGAGTGGCTTTCCCATGAAGGCTTGAGACAATATGGTCTCTCACACCTTCCAATAGAATCCTTCTTATCTTCGCTACTTTCCTTTGCCAGGCATCAAATAATGCAACATCCATCCAAGTGGGCTTAGGAACATCACAGTCGATGAATTCCTTCAAGCCATTATCTTCAAACACTAACTCCATCCTATCCTTCCATGAAATGTAGTTCGAGCTGCCCTCAAGTGCATACTATAACCGCAAAGCATTGAAAGCCATTTCGATGTTTACTCAATTGTCGCACCAAGAAATTCTTGTAGCAAATTCGAATTGTTTCCACCAACAAACTCAGCTACTGCTTCAATATTGCAATCTTCTTTGCTCCGATACCATGTAGAAATTTATAATACAATTATGTATTGCCATATTCTCTTGATCTAACAATTATATGCCACTGTTAAATACATAATCCTTCTACTTAAATCTTCGCGGAAATTTAATCGCCAATTGCAAACACATGAAGAAAGATCAATCACACATAACACAGATGTTTTTACCGAGAAAGCATAAAGCTAAAAACCCCACTATCATATATTATTTATATATCATGGATCATGAAACAATTTCATACAAAACTCTAATCCAAGAGCTCTCGGTACAATATACAATCATCTCACACTGTCATCCAAAAATTGGCATAAACATGCACCAATTTACTGCCTCCTGACAACTTGTCTCCACTGCACAATCCCTGCTGATTACAATCCCTGAATGAATTCGATCCTGCCTTGCCTTGACTGCGAAATCCTCATTGGAATCTCTAATGTGTGTTTGGTTGCACTGGTGCACCCACTATAGTCACAACTGATAGTCAAATTGCCCCTTTCACCTATCTCTCAACTGGGTCTCCACTGGATCTGAAATGCATGTAGTTAACAGTAGTAAATCTTCAGTTGCATGTGAGATCACTCCATGTGAATTAATTTAATATTTAATTCACTAATCTCTCACTAGTGTATCTTTAGTTACAACAAGTTACAACTAGCACAACTAAGTTTAACTCACTTAACTGAGGTAAACTACTTTACAAATCACATAACTACACATCCAATTTTGTTACAACTTTGTATCACTCAGTTACAATGAAGTCCACTAGTGTGTCCCACAAACCAACCTTTGAACTTGAAATTCCTTTAGTTAACTAGTTTTCCACATCAGTTAACTGAAATCAAGTGCTTCAAGAAAATAGATTATTATTTATTGTCTAATTATTGTTAAGAGATAACAACAATCGACATGCATTCCAAAAATAGACGCCCATCCATCCATATAATTTTCTCGACCATCTATAAATAGATTACTACTAAAAATAGACTTTGATCCAAACTCTAAAAATAGACATATCACCTAAAAATAGCCTGTGGGCCCCACCTAGTGTAGGTGCTTAATTTTCACTAGGATGATCATTTTTTAAGAAGCTTCCCAGATTATCCACAGTATTGCAGAGCATATGTCGATGTTTCAAATCCCAATTGGGATCCATCATCAGGACTTTAGAATGATCATCTTATTGAATCTCAACACTCCCTCCCAATAAGAAAGGGATTATACTTCACCCTAGTCCTGTCTCTATGGTATTCGAATTTGATCCTAGTGAGCACCTTCGTCTGAATATCTGCATCCTGATATTTCGTAGGAATGTACTGCAGAAACATTATCTTCCGTTGCACACAATATCTGATATGATGATACCGGATATCTATATGCTTAGATATATCATGAAACACAGGATTAATCGAGAGTTTAATGCAACTATGATTATCATAATGAATCACTGTACGATATAAATTAGAACCAAACAAATCGACCAAGATCTTCCTCATCTAGATAGCCTCACATGCAGCTGGACTTGCTGCTATGTATTTCGCTTCCACTGAAATGAGTGCCACAAATCTCTGTTTCCTGTTGTACCAAGAAACAACTGTAGAGCCGATACTGAAAACCCCTCCTGATGTGCTCTTTTTGTCCATTGGGCTACCTGCCCAATCTGCATCCTTGAAGCCATGCAACTTCACCTCATCTGTC
This sequence comes from Pinus albicaulis, assembly GCA_034641835.2. Classification (NCBI taxonomy): domain Eukaryota; kingdom Viridiplantae; phylum Streptophyta; class Pinopsida; order Pinales; family Pinaceae; genus Pinus; species Pinus albicaulis. The sequence continues at coordinate 548,916,947 of CM076580.1, forward strand.
TGTATGTACCATAATCCATACTCAGATGTGCCCCTGAGATATCTCAGGACATGCTTGCTCGCCTTCCAAAAGAGCTTGGTAGGCTTAATTATCTCTTGACTAAGCTAGTTCACCGCATAGCATATGTCCAGTCTTGTATTAACTAAATACATGAGCGAACTCACCAACTGTCGATAGATAGTAGCATCCACTACCTCTCCAGATGTAGTGTCCTCTTTCCTCCAGTTTCCTGGAAGAGGAGTATCCATGGGTTTTTAGCCCTCCATGTGAAACTTATCGAGTATCTCCCTTGCATACTTGCCTTGAGACACAAACATTTCACCTTCTCGCTGCCATATTTCCAATCCAAGGAAATAGTGAAGGAGGCCCATATCCTTCATCTCAAACTCCTTTGTAAGGTCCTCCTTGCATGAGTGTATCAGCTGATCATCACCAGTCAATATTAAATCATCAACATAAAGAAAAATGATTAAAAGCTTACCCTCCACCAAAATATGGTATAGGTTTGCATCCGCCTCACTCTTGGTGAAGCCAAGTCCAGTGAAATAGCTGTCGATCCGAGTGTACCAAGCATGGGGTGCTTGCTTCAGCCCATACAATGCTCTTTTGAGTCTGCACACATGCGACTCGCTGCTGAATATCTCAAATCCTTCAGGCTGCTTAATGTGCACTTCTTCCTTAATGATCCCATTAAGGAACACAGACTTCACATCCATCTGATGAATGTGCCAACCCATCTATGCTAAGAGAGCAAGGATGGTCCTTATGGAAGAATACCGTGCTACAGGTGCAAAGGTTTATTCATAATGAGAAGCCTCAGGCCACAAATCTCCTTATAAATCTCAAAAGTCCCATCAACAACTTGCTTTACCTTGTAGATCCATCTTGAACCTACCACTGATTTATCAACCGACCTTGGAACAATTTCCCAAGCACTGTTTCTGATAATGGAGTCATAATCCTCCACCATTGAATCTACCCATGTGGGCTCCTACACTAATTCCTAAAAGGAATATGGCTCAGTCACAATAAATTTTCTCATGAGATCCATGTATCCAGTGAATCGATCAAGAGACTATCTCTGTCTGCGTTGTGAAGTAGGGACTCCTACATTCTGTGCCGCATCAAGCTTCAGCCTCTTAGCTTCTGTGGTATTCCTTCTGCCAGTTATGATGTTTGGCTCTGCGTGAGTGGAATCCTCCACTCCATGAAACTCCTCCTATGGCTGATCCACATATAGAGACTCATATTTAGGAACAAGCAGTTCCTCCTCTGCATGCAAGTCTAACTCCCTCTCAAGCGACAACTTCATGGCTTTCTCCTCACTGAATTTTATATCTCGTCACACCACTGTAATTGAACCATTTGGAAAATACACATGATAATTATGGGGTGTTTCTGTGTACCCCACAAATATCCCAACTTCAACAGTCATCTCCAGCTTCTTCCTGGTGTTCTTGGTCACATGCACATAAACAGATGAGCCAAAAATATTAAAGTGAGAAACATCCGGTTTCTTACCAGTAAAAGCTTCTTCAGGTGTACTCATGCCAAGTACTCTATGAGGACAATAGTTTTGCACATAAACTGCAGTGTTGGATGCTTCCGCCCACAAGTGCATTGGTAGGCCTTGATCATGTAGCATAGCTCGTGCAACACCCACAATCGTTTTGTTCTTCCTCTCCACGACCCCATTTTGCTGTGGGTTATGAGGCGATATGAGTTCTCTTCGAATTCCTTCTTTTCTATAGAAGTCTTTGAGTTCGTTCGAGATATATTCACCACCATTATCGCTCCATAGAGCCTTCACTTGCTTCCCCAACTCTTTCTCCACCAATGCTTTAAACTCACAAAACTTTGAGAATGTTTGATCCTTCTTCTACATGAAGAAGATCCAACATCTACGAGAAAAGTCATCAACAAAAATAACATAATACCTATGTTTTGCTGTTGAAGCAACCAAGAATAGTCCACACATGTCTGTGTGAATTCTCTCTAGGATAACCAAAGCACGATTCTCCTTTTCATGAAAGGTGGTCTTCACAAACTTACCCATAGTACATCCCTTGCACTGATCTAACTGCACAAGTGTACCCTTGGGAAGTCTAGTAGAAATCAGCTGCAAAATTTTTAGGGTGCCATGGTGAAGATGGCCCAATCGCCTGTGCCCTAATTTGCCCTCATCCCAACTCACTATTTCTTCTACTTTTCCCACCATTGCAACGCAACCATCTACCTCTAGCTTGTAGATATTATTGACTTGAATCCCTCTCCTCTTGGTTTGACCCGTTGTTTTATGTTGCAATAAATCTTTTCCATTGCTGAAAACAACGTCATAACCTTTGTCCTCCAACATCGCGACTGAGACCAAGTTTTTCTTCAGACCTGGTACATGCATAACATCTTTCAACATAAATGCTTTACCTGAATCCCTCTCAAAGGTAATGGTACCAATTCCAGTCACACTATATCGTCCATCATCGCCCATCTCTATATGCATTTGGAGATATTTCTCCTCCAAGTCACTGAAAAGCTCCTTATCTCCCGTCATGTGAAAGGAAGCACCACTATCAAGATACCACACCGATCCCACTGTGCTTGAAACCAAGCATGCGATCAAAGAGAAATCAAGTTCAAATTGTGAGGCAAGGGCCTCACCAGCTGCAGATCCAACAACCTTCTTGTTCTTCTTTTTCTGTGGGCAGTTAGTGGTGAGATTCCCATGTTCGTGACAGTCAAAACACTTCACCTTGGACAAATCCAGCTTCTTTCCTTTAGGCTCAGATTTTGAATGGGATCTCTTCCCCTTCCCTTTCCTTGCTTTGGCAGCCAAAGCACAATCCTCTTCATCATCATGATTTGATGAAGAGACATCTCTGGTGTTCTGCCTGAACTCCTCCTGCACTAGATTCGACCATAATCATTCCCAATCCGGCAGTTTTTCTCGTTCGTTGAGAGAGTCTTGATAACTGTGCCAAATATTAGGAAGTCCCAAGAGATCCAAACTCACCAAATCATGATCAGCAATCATGATTCCCAAAATCTCCAGTTCATCCCGACATTGGACAAAATTTGTGAGATGCTTAGGAATATTGTCGCCCTTTTCCATTTTGATCTTTCTGAGTTTATCCTTCAGCACCAATTTCCTATGGTCGCTACTGCATTGGAAAAGTTCTGTCAAATCCTTCGACATTGTAAATGGAGTGGCTTTCCCATGAAGGCTTGATACAATATGGCCTCTCACACCTTCCAATAGAATCCTTCTCATCTTCGTTACTTTCTTTTGCCAGGCGTCAAGTAATGCAACATCCATTGAAGTGGGCTTAGAAGCATCACTATCGATAAATTCCTTCAAGCCATTATTTTCAAGCACTATCTCCATCATATCCTTCCATGCAATGTAGTTCGAGCTGCCCTCGAGTGCATACTCTAACCGCAAATCATTGAAAGCCATTTCGATGTTTACTCAATTGTCGCACCAAGAAATTCTTGCAGAAAATTCGAATTGTTGCCACCAACAAACTCAACTAATGCTCCAATATTGCAATATTCTTTGCTCCGATACCATGTAGAAATTTATAATACAATTATGTATTTCCAGATTCTCCTGATCTAACAATTATATGCCACTGTTAAATACACAATCCTTCTATTTAAATCTTTGCAGAAATTTAATTTCCAATTGCAAACACATGAAGAAAGATCAATCACACATAACACAAATGTTTTTATCGGGAAAGCATAAAGCTAAAAACCCCGCTATCATATATTATGTATATATCATGGATCATGAAACAATTACGTACAAAACTCTAATCCGAGAGCTCTCAGTACAATATACAATCGTCTCACATTGTCATACAATAATTGGCATAAACATGTACCAATTTATTGCCTCTTGACAGCCTGCCTCCACTGCACAATCCTTGCTGATCACAATCCCTGAATGAATTCAATCCTGCCTTGCCTTAACTGCGCAATCCTCATTGGCATCTCCAATGTGTGTTTGGTTGCACTGGTGCACCCACTATAGTCACAACTGATAGTCAAACTGTCCCTTTTACCTATCTCTCAACGGGGTCTCCACTGGTTCTGACATGCATGTAGTTAACAATAGTAAATCTTTTGTTGCATGTAAGTTCACTCCATGTGAATTAATTTAATATTTAATTCACTAATCTCTCACTAGTGTATCTTTAGTTACAACAAGTTACAACTAGCACAACTGAGTTTAACTCACTTAACTGAGTTAAACTACTTTACAACTCACATAAATACACATCCAACTTTGTATCACTCAGTTAAAATGAAGTCCAGTAGCATGTCCCACCAACCAAACTTTGAACTCGAAATTCCTTCAGTTAACTGGTTTTCCACATCAGTTAACTAAAATAAATTGCTTCAAGAAAATAGATTATTATTTATTGTCTAATTATTGCTAAGAGATAACAATAATCGACATGCATTCAATTTTTAGACATGAATTCCATGAAAAAACTTCGCACATGAATTCCAAAAATAGACGCCCATCCATCCATATAATTTTATCAACCATCTATAAATAGATTACTGCTAAAAATAGATTTTGATCCAAATTCTAAAAATAGACATATCACCTAAAAATAGCCTGCGGGCCCCACCAAATGTTGGTGCTTAATTTTCACTAGGATGATCATCTTGTTGAATCTCAATAATTTTTTACCACTTCTCCACAATCATTCAATTTGTTAATGAAAATCCACTTCGTTCCAATGAAATTATTATTTGCAGGTCTTGGAACAAGTCTTCATGTCTAATTTTTCTCTATTTGGTCCAATTATTCATGCATATATTTGAACCAATTTATATCTTTACTCGCTTGTACAACATCCTTTGGTTCCTCCATGGATAGTCAGGCTACATGTGCTTGCGTAGGGGGATTAATAAACTTCCTTATTGTATGCACACGAGAGTTTAGTTCACCAACAATATGATCAGTTGGGTGGTGTTTCTATACATACCTTGAAGGATCATTGGCTTGAGGATAGGAGGGCTCTTCATTGTCTTCTTTTGCAGGTGGCTCAATATACTCCTTACTTATCATTTCTGACTAGTTTATTAGTGTTGGTAGTCACTGAATATTTCTCATCAGGTTCAAAGTATTCATCCACTTTGACATCAATACAACCAACAATCCTCTTGGTGTTCTTGTTATAACATCTATATCCTTTTTTATTATGTGAATATCCAAGAAAAATGCCTTAATCTGATCTTGCATCGAACTTACTCAATTTATCATCATTCTTCTTAATGTAACATCTTCTAGCAAAAACTCTAAAGTGTTTTATTGTTGTAGGTATTCCATACGAAAGCTCATAGGGAGTTTTGTCACTGTTTGGTCTAAAATGAGCTTTCCTAAGAATAACCATTGTTGTATCAGTAAATTCTGCCCAAAATATATGTTGTACTTTCCTTTCATCCATCATGGCTCTAGCTAACTGCCGCACCGATATGTTTTCTCTTTCCAATGCACCATTTTGTTGTGGAGTCTCTGTTATTGTGAATTTCCTTTTAATGCCATTATTCTTACAAAATTCATCAAATTATTTTGAAGTGAACTCACTTCCATTGTCAAATCTTATGCTCTTGATTTTGCAATTAGTTTCATTTTCAGCCATAGCTTTGAACTCTTTGAACTTCTCAAAGGCTTCAAATTTATCTCTAAGAAAGACAAACCACGCCATTCTGCTAAAATCACCAATTATTAACATAAAATACAATTTACCTGTGGGTGATTTAATTCTGGATGGGCCACACAGATCCATGTGTACCGAATGTAGTGGTTTTGAGGATGATTTATCCTTTTCCTTGAATGAAAATTGAGTTTTCTTGCCCAATTAACAAGATTTAAAATTGTATTTTCTAGTTTTGACAGTCTAGGAAAATCCTTGAAAACATTTTTCTTTCTTAGTTTGACAATTTTATCAAAATTAAAATGTCCAAGTCTTCTATGCCAAAACCAAATCTCATCAATATTTGATAGGAATCACCTCTTTGTTTTCTCTTTGAACACACAAACATTATTATTTTTTCTCACAACTTCAACAACCGTCTCTCCTATGCTTGTAGACTTGATTTGGAAATTTTTAGCTTTAAAAATCACATCATAGACTTGATAACACATCTGTGACACACTAAGTAGGTTATGATTCATCCCATCAACATTTAGAACATTCTCGGCTTTACCTTTTCCATTTGACAGATTGACCACTCCTTTTGAAATAATTTTTTCTAGAGAGTTGTTGCCAAAATTTACATTAAATTTTTCAATTGGTTTCCATGTCAAAAATTTGCTTCTCTCTCCTAACATGTGCCTGGAACAATTACTATCCACATTCCAATGAATGCCTTCATTATGAGTATACAAAATGATATCACATTTTTTTATTGTATCCTTTTCATTCCATACCTTGAAAATTTGTTCAATTTTTTCAATAACTAGTTCAATCTTCTGTTCCTTAAGTCCGCAATTAACTGTTATAAATTTTGACACTTAAAACATTGCACCAGATAGTTCAAAGGAGAAAAAGAATTGTTGTACCTATGCTGAAAAATTCTTCTAGATATGAGCTACCTGTAGGTTATATTGACTATGCAATTTTCTACTTTATGGCCAAAATTAGTGCATGTAAAAAAATATCCTTGGAAAATATCATTATACATGGAAGGATGTTTTCTACACTGGGTTGAATTCTAATCATTTCGAGTTGCTTGTCCAGTGCTGTTCCTTTATTGCAATTGATAATTCTTTGACTGATTTTTGGGATGCATATCTCCTTTTTGCTGTTGTGCTATATCTTCTCCTACTGCAGGTACCAAGGTAATTTGTTTATTTCCATTTAATTATGCTACTGCACTATACTCAACCTCAAATATAAGGCTAGTTCTATCTCTAGAGACTAGCTGTGCTTCCAATATCTCATTTAAATTTTCAGTCCCTTTACCAAATTTCTGATTGAAGCTCAATTGAGTTTTAGCCTTCTGTAACTCTTTTCTCAGTAACACAATTTCTCCTTCTACTCTTTCACAAGCCTTATTCTTCTAATTCAAATGTTGGTTTAGGGATTTAATGGCAAGAGAAATATTTCAACAAACTAAACCCTTTCTTTGATCAAAGATTCCTTTAGAAATTTATTTTTCTTTCTCCGTCTTTCTATTTCTTCAAATGCACTTACTAGCTCTCCTTCTAGGTCCACTTCAACCTCTTCATTATCAAAATTAATGGCTTCAAATTTAAGATTTCAATGTCCATCGACATGAATTCTTTTGGGCTTTCTTCATCTCTATCCCCATCTAAGGATTGATTGAATTTTCTTTCAGAGGAGCTGCCTTCTTGAACATAGAGACCTCTCTTTTTAGCCTTATTTTTGTCTATTTGAAATTTCCTAAAATGTTCTCTAGGGTCATAATATTTCTTCTTCTTTTCAAGACACTTTGATGCATAGTGACCAATTTTTCCACAATTAAAAAATTTAAAAGGAAATTTGCCTTTATATTTACTTGAGCCTCTCTTGAGTTTCCTGACAAAGTTGGATTCTTCTTCATCTGATTTAGAACAAGAGTCATCATGCTCTTCCTTGCACTTCTTTTCTGCTTTGAAGTCTAATTCTTTGGTTGCAGAATTTCCATTACAAATTCTCATCTCATAGGAAATAATCATACAAAGTAGTTGATCTAGAGTGAGAGTGTTTAGATTAGACATCTCTTCAATGGCTGAAACCTTGGGGTTAAACTTTTCAGGAAGATATCTCAATACTTTTTGAACTACCAGAACTTCATCTAGCTTCTCATCAAGCCCTCTTATGATGTTCACAACCTCATGAGCTCTTAAAAATTACTTTGCAATATCTTCATCATAATGCACACTTAAATAATCAATTTGCATCATATACCCCTGAATTTTAGCTTTATTTACCTTGTTTCCACCTTCATAGTAGTTACTCATATTTTCCAATATATCTTTGGCAGATGTGCGGTCCATCACTTTGAAAAGATATGATTCAGGTAGGACAACAAGCAGGGAATTTATTGCTTTAGATTTGATTGTGAAATCCATATTTTGATCATTGGTAATCACCACTGGAGGATTTTGATATTATTCTTCCACAATATCCCACATATAAACTCCAAGTGATTGAATGTAGGTCTTCATCCTCACTTTCCAAAACACATAATTTTTTCCATTGAACATTGGTGCCTTGTTGGTAAATCCTCCTTCCTTGTTTTCCATGGTCCTTGGTATTTCTTCCAGTTGTTAAAATTATGTGAATTAACCTTTCTCTGATACTAATTTTTAGAAACTAGGGAAATACTGAGAGGGGGGTGAATCAATATTGTAGGAATTTTACCAATTTAACACTTTCTTTCACTTATGCAAGAACACTAGGACACCACAAATTACTTCAAAAATTAATTCAAGTAAGCATGGAACACACAAATTCTTCAAATTGTTCTCCAATTACTTCTCAAGGAAAGCTACAACTTGCTATTACAATTCTCTGGCTAAAACCAATAGGAAGATACAACTCCCTAATTTATCAGCTACAACCCCAAATATTTACCGACAACTACTGGAAGGGGTACCAACCCTTGATCTGCAACCTACAAATTTCTTGAAACTCAATGATTCATCTTTCATCCATTTTCATACTAGAACCATTAATGCCACCTCTGCTTTTGAAATAAAAAATTTATTCTTTAATCACCAATACCTTCAACAACCTCTAATTACTGAATACACCAACAACATGACCTCACACAAAATTTTCCACACAAAAGTATCTTGTTCAATTTTTTTTCTCAAGCCCATTTATAAATATTTTTCTTTGTTAATTTTGGCCTCTTTTATTTTCTTATATCCATGCATGAATCTTTAAAATTTTCTTTCGTCCTATTTATTTTAGTCTTCTGGATTTGTTCTCCAAGTTTCAGATTCTAATTTTGGTATTCAAAACTCAATCTATGTTTTTTTCTGCTTATTTTGTCTATTCTATCTCTTAACAGGTTTTAGCTGTAGTTTTAACACAGTTCTAACTTTATTTTTCCGTTATATTTTACCAAACTGCCAAATATCAAAAATTGCCGAATCGTTCCATCTACTAGCCCAGTCAAGTTGCCGACTCATCACGCCAAAGCCCAAACTATTTTTAAAATAACTACCGCAAAAAATAGTTATTTACTCAATCCTTCCAAATGCCTTTGGTAACAACCCAAAGCCTTTTAATAGATTTCTGTTGCAATCATAAACTCTACATCCATTTTAATTTATTTATCCCAAAGGATTTATAACAATGCCATTGAATACACTTGTGCAGGCCCCTTTGTACTGTAAGCCTTGAGGGTTTATTTACAATGAAATCCTCCATGCTCTTGGTTTCATTTAACAAAAAAAAATGCCTCCAAACTGTGTCCTGACATGCCTTCCAAGTCTTGACAAATATTTTTTTGTCAGGAATGTTTGCTTCTCTTGCTCCGTTACTTGACAAACAATATCAACGCTTTTAGTTTTTACTCCTTTTAAATCTTCCAGGCTCCTCTTAGTGGGTTTTGTGGTTCCTAGAGACAACCCCTGGGTTGAAGAGAGATCAGTTCCTAGGACATCTTGACGAGTGTTTTTAAGGTTATCTAGAAATTCATAGCACACTCAGTATTTAATATTTTTTAGAAGAAAGTTGATTAAGAACTATCCTTAAGAGGGGAAATGTAGTAATCTGATGTAAATAATTACTCACAAAAGCATCAAACTTTGCTCTAGAATGACCAACATCACTTGAATCTGTAGCTTATCAGTCATTGTAGTACATATGACAAAATAACTAAGTAGGAGAGAAGTTTGATACACTCGGCCAAAACTCTAAGAATCTAATGCATCAAAATTCAGAGTGAAATGGAATAGACAAAGATATTGATGGGATGCAAAGATACATGGAGCACGTTTTAAGGATCTAGTTTTCATATCAATACATATGTCCTTCATCAGAATTTGACTCAAATGATCCATAAATTCATGAAAACACGTCCAACAAATACTATTACATGAAAGCTAAGAAGAATATTGAGCACACATGGAAACAACGGAGAAAATAATACATACTACGGACTCAGATGAGCTGGAATTGCCATTTTTTTTTATTAATTTTCCACAGAGCATACATTTCATTAAAAGTCCACAACACTTCTCTTTTGGAAAAAAATATACTCTAAAATTATGAACCTTTGTTCAATATCAAAAACTATGTTTATAGGGCCTCAAAGGGGAGAAACCATTACAAATATATTCTTTCTTGATTTCATGGCAGTGTGTAATCATACAAAACTCCAACATGCTTCGTAGCACAACTGCTCTAACAAAATTCTAAAGTATCGACTCAAAATAAAAATATTTACATAAAAGATAAAATCAGGTGTTGTAGTCGACATGATCAACAACATCTTTAGTCATGATGAGTAGGAGGTGGAGGCTGCATTGAGGGCTCGATGATCTGGAGCATGGGAATATTGAAGAAATGCTCACATCTCTGCCACAACACTAGAGATGGTTGAGTGGCCTGGAAGAAATGCTGTTATGAAATTTTGAGGTTGGTCAGGCCCGAATAATGTAGTCTGGAATGAAACAAAATTTTCACCAAACCTAGTAGATAAAAGTCCATTTTCAGATAATTTACCACTATTTTTCCCTTTAGAGTGGCAATATTATTTTCTCTTGGCTTCTACTAGTATCTGGGTGTATTTTTCCCACTGAATTAACTCTCCCACAAAGTCCCAATAGCTGGGAAATCCTGCCCTGATAATCCTTTCAAACTCAATGTTCAAAGCATCAACATTATTTAAAACTATCTCCAGGCACTCCTCAACCTTGACTCTAGCTTCCTCCTAAACAAACTTAGCAATCTCCATGATAAAAATGACTCTATCTACCACACATATAGGCCTAAGTTCACTGAGTGACCTTTCATTCACAAACTTAATAAATCTTTTGGAAATATGGGAGTTCTTTTCCCCATACTCTTTAGTTTCTAGGATGAAATATTCATAATATTTGATCATTGTTTTTTGCTTATGTATCAAGGTTATGAACTCCCAATTGTTTCCCATTGTTTCAATGATATCATCCTAGACAAAATGTTTATCTTGCAGCAAAGACATGTTCCCTTTCAACCTTCCCTTCAGCTCAAAAATCTCTTGGTTTGCTGCCTATATATTCTTGTTGAGGATCTGAACATTTGTCATAGAAGTCTCTATTTGTTTCTCTTTCTGTGCTAGAATTTTCTGAGCAACATCCAAACATTTTTGTACTTTTTAAAGTTTCCCTTCTGAAAGCTGGAGTTCAGTAAGGGTCTTAGTGAGATTCTATGATGGGTTTTGAGGATCTTCCAGGATGATCACTACACATATGTGTGAGTCTATTTTCATTTCTATTTCGGCTATTTGCTACTTAAGGTTTACTATCTCATTATTTCTGTAAATAATCTGTTTGGATAGGATCTCGTTTTCCTCCTCCACCTGTGCAAGCTCCTTGGACTGAACATGTTCATTGTATGACATATTCATCTTATACCTTAACTTCTAGATTTGTGTCCGAGAATTCTTGAGTAGAGATTCGAAAGACGGCTTATCCTCCGGGTTGAAACCCAAATTCATGACTAACTATTTGAAGCTCTCATTCTGAATGTGGAGAGCCCTGTGGTTGGCTCTCTCTTCAATTTTGTTACAACCTTTTGTAGCAATTTTTTTGCCTTGCTAATAGTCATGAAGTTCTTGTTGAGCTTGCTGTATAACATTTCTCCTACCTACCTGTGGAAATTTATCTTATCTGGTAGGGGAACACTTTCTAAATATGGTGAAACATCCAAGGCTTTGAATTGAGAACCTGATGGAAAGGACTATGTCAGTGGATGTTGTAATGAAAAATTCATTTGGTTTCTTTATAAATCCATATAAGCCAATAATATGGTATGGTATGGGACTGAGTGAGATTCCATTTGTTACTGCATCTCCTCTCTCACCTTCTTATTTCTTTCTTCAATGGCCTATCTAGTAGGCTAACTTGATCCAGTAACTATTACACTATATTTTTCACCTAAGAAAGATACCCAGTGAAGAGGATGAAGCAGCAGTCTGTGATGAATCTTCCAATATCACATGAAAACCTGGTTGATCTGGACATGTCTCCAGTAACTCGGTTTCCAACTCTTCTTCTTGTGTTTCCTGGGTTTTTTCCATTTTACTGGAGTGTATATCTTTCATCTCTGTGTCTACAGCCTAGTCCACCATCCTCTTTTGTGGTTTGTCCTTATCTACTAGAGTCTCAATCTCCATTTCTGTAGATAGAGGCCATGAATTAGAGTTAGGGTTGGGTGTGGAGCTTGATTATCTTCTTTATTTTGTACCACAGCATTGGACCCCTGTTCTTAACGGAGTGACAACGCCGCCCGTAATTAAACCCTGCCTGGGGGGGGGATTGTGACTTTATGGAGCCCCCCCAGCTAAAAACATATGTAAAATTGCCTTGTAAAAGTATTGTAATTTCTAGTCAATTTGGGCTATTCATTAGGTGGATGATCTGACAGTAGAAGTTATGTTTAATTTAGGGTTTTTTGACCTAGAAGGAAACCCCTCATTTTGTATGAGGGTATTGTATTGCGGCTGTGTATTGTATATGTATTCTCAGAGCAAGAAACAAATAGGGATACTGTGAGAGAGAATACATGATATTACATCGGATCTACTGTAGGTTGTGTCTCTTCATTTTGCTAGATAATAGAAAGGAAGGACTGGCTATTTGGGGCCCAACGTAGCCCAAATTTGGTGAACCACGTATATCTGTGTCTCTATGGTTTTATGATGGCATGCCTACTTACTAAACCCACATTTTCACTCTCTCTGTGCATATAAATTTCATTCCCAAATTTTGTCCCAAACAAATCCACAACCTGGGCAACTCATAACATTTATCAACCTGTCAATTTAAATAAACTATGTCTGGAAGTTTTTAATATCTCAAATCTAAGATTTGAGATATTAAATTAACATTCTCTTATGGTTATAAACCCATATGACAAATCATACCTCTCAGTCCATAATTCATGCGGAAACTTATTTCATTCCTGTGCTCCAAACCATAGCAAAATTCCCCCTGCATATAGTATGCTTTCACATGAATTACCCAACAACCCTTACATCTAAGATTTCAATCATTTCAATACTTAAATATGCCAGCAATTCCAAAGTAATGAACCTTAGGATATATGGAGAGACTTACTTTTGATCTCCGGTTATAAAACTATGAACAAACCCCACTTTATAACTATTCAAATTAATATTCGAATATTGCAACTAAACCCATAATCTGAGGCTCACACACCAACTCCCTCTATCTTCGCCTTTACTCATTCAAATCTCGACTTTGTTTTAATACCAATGTGTTTAGATATTGATCAACGATATCGTGTGAAGCCTTCACGCATTAATTAAAATGCCCCACATATGAATATTTGCTCATATATAATCCCGACTTGATTAAAAATCAAAATAAAACAACACTTGGGCCCACACAACTAACATACCTCTCGCATCCAACGACGCATAACTTATCGTGCCCCAAACCTCAATCTGATGGAAATCGCGCACTTAACTTGCACGAGGGTTAAATATCAAAATTTGCACGATATAAGTGGTAATCGAATACCACTTTAGGACACATGGCAATCGATAACTGATATCGCATTTTTTTTTGACTTACAACTTACCACTTTTAAAAAGTGCGAGACCGCTGGTTTTGTTCTCCCAAAACCGCCTTTACTGTTTACTCTAGGTTCCGCTTTGCGCACTCCTTCCAGGTTCCTCCTTATGCGCTATCAAAATTTCATTTCTTTGCATTATAACTTCGTTTCATCATGGCATTCTACTGCGATAAAAACCCCTTCTCGTCCGTTGGCCTGACCTTCAATTCGATGGCCCCTCTATCTCCTCCTCTGTCTGGCTCTACAACACTATGCAGGTCTATGCAGGTCTACCTATTAATGCCTTTGAGGCTTATTCTTATACAGGATGGTAGTGAACCGATCCAGTTCCTACGATGACTCAAAAACTCTTGGAATTCTCAACTTAGCCTAAATTTAGCCTAACTCTCTAAACAACTAAAATTGACTCCAACTCATTCCTACTCTGCAGTTTTTATGAATCTCTTATCTCTTCATATGCCCAACTAATCATTCGAGGTCAGTTACAATTCTCTCCACATTTAACTAAAATTAATTAAAACCCACTAAATTCACTACATAAAATCTAACTCTCATGAAAACTAGAAACCCCTAAGTCTATTCACATACAAAGTATTTCTTTGAGCCTAATGCTCCTGCATCAAACTCCCCAGGTTAAAATGATTCATGATCTCCTGATCATGTGCTTTCATCCTTGTCTTCCTGGATCCCACACTTTATTCTGTAGCTGATCATCTGCTTCAACACTCTTCTTCTGCACTTCACCAGGCTTCCATATCTTATTCTGTCTTGCTCCACTAGCTGTACTTTTACATTCTCTTTCTGTCTTTCTTTTGCCAAAATTTCTCTGCTTTCTTGCTGCTACCTTCTTCTAAGACACCTTCTCCATCAGCTTTCTCATAAATTCAATTTCCTTGTCTAATTTATCTTCTGGCTGCTGGACATTGCTCCACCTTGATTGCTGAACTTCTACTTCTGCTTCTACTTGTTGAGTTATTATTTGCTGAACTCTTGCTTTCACTTGCTGAAATCTTGCGGTTGCTCTGGCTCCCGCTCTAAATGCCACCCAATCATCCATACCCTCTTGTTCTCTGCAATCGTAAAACTCTTCCTGATTGTCATCCATGACAATTTCTTCATTATCTGACTTCAGCAATCCTCTGGACTGGTATTTAAATTTCTAGTCTCTGCCATCATCTCTTTTCTTCTCCTGGACCAAACATCCTTTAGTCCTTCCATCAGTACCTGCAATCATAAAAAAAACATCAAAACTACAAAATCTTTGTGTATCTTCCTCCTCTGGCAACACTTCAAATTGTTGCTCTAACATTTCCTCTGGCAACACTTCAATCTGCTGTTCTGCCATTGCATTATCTTCTCTGAATGTTTTCAGCAAACAATTCAGCCACTCATTTTGTACTTGTCTCACATCATCAGTATGCTGCAATTTGAATTCAACATCTTCTTCTTCTTCCTTGACAATATTCAGTAATTGTCTTCCATCTTCTTGATTGATTCTGGCAATCAATTCAAGTTCTTCAACCACTATATCCTCATCCTCTATCAGAATAAAATTTTGATTCTCCACTGCTCTAGCAGTCCCAAAATTATGTCCTCTGGTCTTCTCTTTATCCATCAGACAAGTCAGCTCCTTCTTGTCATTATCAGTAACAAAAAGTTCGTTTACATGAGGCATGATAGCCTCACCTTCTCTCTTCTGCAATAGTTCATCATCCTTCAAGACAACTCCAAAAGATGGATTGTCTTCTGCCATACCTTTCAACACAACCAAATCATCAATTTCAACACCACAAGACCTAATGGCCTCAATTGATGATTCAATCACCAATTCCTTCCTCAGCAATCCTAAGTCTCTTCCAAGACTTAGAAAGTATTCACTGTCTTCATTCCCTTGCATCTTCACATTCTGCAATCCCCAATTTTGAGATTGAGGTTCTCCTCTATGTATTGAATCCTGGCCACTCAGCATAATATTCAGCAATCCAATTTCCTCATTCCATGGATTAAAGTCTTCCATAGAATTCTCCTCCTCTTTTAATTGACTGCCCAATGGTGTCAACTTTTCTTCAGCATCAATAGAATCTGCATTCACAAAACAGTTGCTAAAACAAAAATCAGAGGGCCTCAGTGCCTTTCCTTCCTCTGCCAGCATTTCATTATGCTATCCTGAAATTTCTTCCTCCTCTATCAGCACATCAGTATGCTGATTCCAATCCCTTAAATAATTCTCGAGACTTTAAGCTAGTCTCTCCTCTGCATCATCCTCTTCAAGGATGTCTCCTTGCTCTAGTTCATAAAAATGAACCTTCTCATTCTCATTCATCTCTGCCTTTACAATATGAACACCTTTTCTCTGTGTTTCTGTCCTCTGCTCCAGAACACTTAACTCATGCCATAAATCTGTCATCTCATCTGAGAAAACATTCATACTGTCTTCACTATCTTCCTTTCTATCACAAGTCAAGTTTCCTGCTGTCACTATCTCCTCATCTTTCATCAGAATAGAATTCTGATCTTCCATCTCTGCAATAATTCTAGTTATCTGTCCATCACTGTTCACATGGCCATTTAATAAAAACAATTTTTCATTATCAGCATTAATAACAAATTGGTCATCATCAGACATAACTATCATGTCCTCATTGAAGCAATCTCTTTCATTAAACAAGGAATTTATGAATTCCTTCTGCTGCAGTAATTCAGTTTGATCTTCATCTGAAAGATAATCATCATATGTGACTTGGCAACCTTTAGCTTCATTTATCACGGTTTCATCATATGAACTGTCTTCTTCAATACCTGCATTCACATAAATCTTGTCAGTTGTAAAACCCTAAGACCCCATGGTCTCACTTGATGATTTGGTCATCAAATCTTCCTGCTGTTCCAAGTCTTCTATACATTTCAGAATTTCTTCAATGGTCTTCTCTTCAGTTTCTTCGAGCTGTCCAATTGATTTCTCAAATTCCAGCTTCTGGCCATCATCACAATTCAAACTTCCTCTGTTTCCAATATGTTGGAAAACAAAACCTTTCCCCAACTGTGTATGGACATTTTCAAAATATCTGGCTGTTCCATTTTCTTCCCTAGTGACAACATCAGCAGTTTGTTCTTTCCCACATGTTCTTCCTGCAAACATATAAAATTTGTTAGATGTAAGGCCGATTGACCCCTTGGTCTCACTTGAAGTTTCAGTCTTCAAGTCCTTCTCCAAATACTCAATCAGCCTAAGTAATTTCTCTTTCAGCCGAGCATTTATCATTTTATCTCTCTTCATCTATAGCTTATGCCACTTCACCTTCTTCTTCACGAGCCAACCAACTCTCTGGCTTTCCTTTATCATCAGTTCCAATTTGTTGAACTGCTCCCAGATCTCAGCTACCTCTTTCCAATATTCTTCATCAGTGAATTTCTTCCTTATGCCATTTGCTTTGGCATCTTCCTTCACTCTTCTGTTGTGGCCTTTCTCAGAACCTCTACAATCTATGCTATGGCTATCAGTAGCCATTTTATCTTCCATGAGTTCTTCACTCACAAGATGCACTAAGCCTCTGCAACAACAAGCTCTCCTGCTGCCACTTACCTCACCAATCATTCCCTCCAAATCTGGGCTTTTGGCAAGTACTGGTCCCCTTCTACTGGAACCTTATGAGCACTCTCTTCTGCTCTCTCTAGGCTTCACTCTGCAACTTTTCAATAAAACATATGCTCTTCTTTCATCCAACCTCTGTTGCAAATTCTCCAGGTTCTGCCACACTTTCTTCTTCACTTTAGAATCCTCTGCTGGACTCTTTCATCACTGCTCTCAAAGCTGTGATCTGCTTTTGCTCAGATTTCTTCCACAACTGTTTGCAACCTGAATTCTGCAAATATATCCTTCAAAACAGAGTTAAATGATGCTCATCAACTCACCTTCCAAGATCCCTGAGTGATCTTGCTGTTCCTCTCACTTGTACTGCACCTCTGTATGCTGCAATCTTTGTCAGTTTTCAAAAACCTAATTTCCTTTCATACATGCAATTAATTCAAAAACTTGAACTTTCAAAGAGCCATTCTAGCTCTGATACCACATGATGGCATGCCTACTTACTAAACCCACATTTTCACTCTCTCTATGCATATAAATTTCATTCCCAAATTTTTTCCCAAACAAATCCACAACTGGGCAACTCACAACATTTATCAACCTGGAAATTTAAATAAACTATGTCTGAAAGTTTTTAATATCTCAAATCTGAGATTTGAGATATTAAATTAACACTCTCTTATGGTTATAAACCCATATGCCAAATCATACCTCTCAGTCCATAATTCATGCAGAAACTTATTTCATTCCTGTGCTCCAAACCATAGAAAAATTCCCCCTGCATATAATATGCTTTCACATGAATTACTCAACAACCCTTACATCTAATATTTCAATCATTTCAATACTTAAATATGCTAGCAATTCCAAAGTAATGAACCTTAGGATATATGGAGAGACTTACTTTTGATCTCCGGTTATAAAACTATGAACAAACCCCACTTTATAACTATTCGAATTAATATTCGAATATTGCAACTAAACCCATAATTTGAGGCTCACGTGCCAACTCCCTCTATCTTCGCCTTTACTCATTCAAAGCTCAACTTTGTTTTAATACCAATGTGTTTAGATATTTATCAACGATATCGTGTGAAGCGTTCGCGCATTAATTAAAATGCCCCACATATGAATATTTTCTCATATATAATCCCGACTTGATTAAAAATCAAAATAAAACAGCACTTGGGCCCACGCAACTAACATACCTCTCGCATCTGACAGCGCATAACTTATCGCACCCCAAACCTCAATCCGACGGCAATCGTGCACTTAACTTGCATGAGGGTTAAATCTCAAAATTTGCGCGGTATAAGTGGTAATCGAATACCACTTTAGGACACGTGGCAATCGATAACTGATATTGCGTTTTTTTTCGACTTACAACTTACCACTTTTAGAAAGTACGAGACCACTGTTTTTGTTCTCCCAAAACCACCTTTACTGTTTACTCCAGGTTCCTCTTTGCGCACTCCTTCCAGGTTCCTCCTTATGCACTATTAACATTTCATTTCTTTGCGTTATAACTTCATTTCATTGGCATTCTACTACGATAAAAACCCCTTCTCATCCCTTGGCCTGATCTTCAATTCGATGGCCCCTATATCTCCTACTCTGTCTGGCTCTACAGCACTATGCAGGTCTATGCAGGTCTACCTATTAATGCCTTTGAGGCTTATTCTTATACAGGATGGTAGTGAACCGATCCAGTTCCTACGATGACTCAACAACTCTTGGAATTCTCAACTTAGCCTAAATTTAGCCTAACTCCCTAAACAACTAAAACTGACTCCAATTCATTCCTACTCTGCAGTTTTTCTAAATCTCTCATCTCTTCATATGCCCAACTAATCATTCGAGGGCAGTTACAATTCTCTCCACATTTAACTAAAATTAATTAAAACCCACTAAATTCACTACATAAAATCTAACTCTCATGAAAACTAGAAACCCCTAAGTCTATTTACATACAAAGTATTTCTTTGAGCCTAATGCTCCTGCATCAGACTCCCAGGTTAAAATGATTCATGATATCCTAATCATGTGCTTTCATCCTTGTCTTCCTGGATCCCACACTTTATTATGTAGCTGATCATCTGCTGCAACACTCTTCTTCTGCACTTCACCAGGCTTCCATATCTTATTTTGTCTTGCTCCACTATCTGTACTTTTACATTCTCTTTCTATCTTTTTTTTGCCAAAATTTCTCTGCTTTATTGCTACTGCCTTCTTCTGAGACACCTTCTCCATCAGATTTCTCATAAATTCAATTTCCTTTTCTAGTTTATCTTCTGGCTGCTAGACACTGCTCCTCCTTGATTTCTAAACTTCTACTTCTTCTTCTTCTTGTTGATTTCTTATTTGTTGAAATCTTGCTTTCACTTGCTGAAATCCCACGGTTGCTCTGGCTCCCGCTCTAACTGCCACCCAATCATCCATACCCTCTTGTTCTCTGCAATAGTAAAAATCTTCCTGATTGTCATCCATGACAATTTCTTCATTCTCTGAATTCAACAATCCTCTGGAATGGTATTTAAATTGCCAATCTCTGTCATCATCTCTTTTCTTCTCCTATACCAAACATCCTTTAGTCCTTCCATCAGTACCTGCAATCATAAAAAAAACATCAAAACTAAAAAATATTTGTGTCTCTTCCTCCTCTGGAAACACTTCAAATTGTTGCTCTAACATTTCCTCTGGCAACACTTCAATTTGCTGTTCTGCCATTGCATTCTCTTCTCTGAATGTTTTCAGCAAACAATTCAGCCACTCATTTTGTACTTGTCTCACATCATTAGTATGTTGCAATTTGAATTCAACATCTTCTTCTTCTTCCTTGACAATCTTCAGTAATTGTCTTCCATCTTCTTGAATGATTCTAGCAATCAATTCAAGTTCTTCAACCACTGTATCCTCATCCTCTATCAGAATAAAATTTTGATTCTCCACTACTCTAGTAGTCCCAAAAGTCCGTCCTCCAGTCTTCTCTTTATCCATCAGACAAATTAGCTCCTTCTTGTCATTATCAGTAACAACAAGTTCCTTTACATGAGGCATGATAGCCTCACCTTCCCTCTTCTGCAACAGTTCATCATCCTTCAAGACAACTCCAAAAGATGGATTGTCTTTTGCCATACCTGTCAACACAACCAAATCATCAGTTTCAACACCACTAGACCCAATGGCCTCAATTGATGATTCAATCCCCAATTCCTTCCTCAGCAATCCTAAGTCTCTTCCAAGACTCAGAAATTCTTCACTGTCTTCATTCCCTTGCATCTTCACATTTTGCAATCCCCAATTTTGAGATTGAGGTTCTCCTCTATGTATTGAATCCTGGCTGCTCAACATAATCTCCAGCAATCCAATTTCCTCATTCCATGGATTAAATTCTTCCATAGAATTCTCCTCCTCTTTTAATTGACTTCCCAATGGTGTCAACTTTTCTTCAGCATCAACAGAATCTGCATTCACAAAACAATTGTTAAAAAAAAAATCATAAGGCCTCAATGCCTTTCCTTCCTCTGCCAGCATTTCAGTATGCTGTCCTGAAATTCCTTTCTCCTCTATTAGCACATTAGTATGCTGATTCAAATCCCTTAAATAATTCTCGAGACTGTCAGCTAGTATCTCCTCTGCATCATCCTCTTCAAGGATGTCTCCTTTCTCTAGTTCATAAAAATGAACCTTCTCATTCTCATTCATCTCTGCCTTTACAATCTGAACACCTTTTCTCTGTGTTTTTGTCCTCTGCTCCGGAACACTTAACTCATGCCATAAATCTGTCATCTCATCTGAGAAAAAATTCATACTGTCTTCACTATCTTCCTTTCTATCACAAGTCAAGTTTCCTACTGTCACTATCTCCTCATCTTTCATCAGAATAGAATTTTGATCTTCCATCTCTGCAATAATTCCAGTTATCTGTCCATCACTGTTCACTTGGCCATTTAATAAAAACAATTTTTCATTATCAGCATTAATAACAAATTGGTCATCATCAGACATAACTGTCATGTCCTCATTGAAGCAATCTCTTTCATTAAACAAGGAATTTATGAATTCCTTCTGCTGCAGTAATTCAGTTTGATATTCATCTGAAAGATAATCATCATATGTGACTTGGAAACCTTCAGCTTCATTTATCACAGTTTCATCATATGAACTGTCTTCTTCAATACCTGCATTCACATAAATCTTGTCAGTTGTAAAACCATAAGACCCCATGGTCTCACTTGATGATTTGGTCATCAAATCTTCCTGCTGTTCCAAGTCTTCTATACATTTCAGAATTTCTTCAATGGTCTTCTCTTCAGTTTCTTCGAGCTGTCAAATTGATCTCTCAAATTCTAGCTTCTGGCCATCATCACAATTAAACTTTCCTCTGTTTCCAATATGTTGGAAAACAAAACCTTTCCCCAACTGTGTATGGACATTTTCAAAATATCTGGCTGTTCCATTTTCTTCCTTAGTGACAACATCAGCAGTTTGTTCTTTCCCACATGTTCTTCCTACAAACATATAATTTTTTTCATATGTAAGGCCGATTGACCCCTTGGTCTCATTTGAAGTTTCAGTCTTCAAGTCCTTCTCCAAATACTCAATCATCCTGGGTAATTTCTCTTTCAGCTGAGCATTTATCATTTTCTCTCTCTTCATCTGTAGCCTGTGCCACTTCACCTTCTTCTTCATGAGCCAAACAACTCTCTGGATTTCCTTTATCATCAGTCCAATTTTTTTAACTACTCCCAGATCTCAGCTACGTCTTTCCAATATTCTTCATCAGTGAATTTCTTCCTTATGCCATTTGCGTTGGCATCTTCCTTCACTCTTCTGTTGTGGCCTTTCTTAGAACCTCTACAATCTATGATATGGCTATCAGTAGCCATTTTCTCCTCCATGAGTTCTTCACTCACAAGCTCCACCAGGCCTCTGCAACAGCAAGCTCTCCTGCTGCCACTTACCTCACCAATCCTTTCCTCCGAATCTGGGCTTTTGGCAAGTACTGGTCCCCTTCTGCTGGAACCTTCTGAGCACTCTCTTCTGCTCTCTTTAGGCTTAACTCTGAAAATTTTCAAGAACAAATCTATTCTTATTTCATCCAACCTCTGTTTGGAATTCTCCAGGTTCTACCACACTTTCTTCTTCACTTTAGAATCCTCTGCTGGACTCTTTCATCACTGCTCTCAAAGCTGTGATCTGCTTTTGCTGAGATTTCTTCCACAACTGCTTGCAACCTGAATTCTGCAAACAGATCCTTCAAACCAGAGTTAAATAATGCTCTTCAACTCACCTTCCAAGATCCTTGAGTGATCTTGCTGTTCCTCTCACTTGTACTGCACCTTTGTATGCTGCAATCTTCGTTAGTTTTCAAAAATCTGATTTCCTTTCATACATGCAATTAATTCAAAAACTTGAACTTTCAAAGAGCCATTCTAGCTCTGATACCACATGATGGCATGCCTACTTACTAAACCCACATTTTCACTCTCTCTGTGCATATAAATTTCATTCCCAAATTTTGTCCCAAACAAATCCACAACCTGGGCAACTCACAACATTTATCAACCTAGCAATTTAAATAAACTATGTTTGGAGGTTTTTAATATCTCAAATATGAGATTTGAGATATTAAATTAACACTCTCTTATGGTTATAAACCCATATGCCAAATCATACCTCTCAGTCCATAATTCATGCGGAAACTTTTTTCATTCATGTGCTCCAAACCATAGCAAAATTCCCCCTGCATATAATATGCTTTCACATGAATTACCCAACAACCCTTACATCTAATATTTCAATCATTTCAATACTTAAATATGCCAGCAATTCCAAAGTAATGAACCTTAGGATATATGGAGAGACTTACTTTTGATCTCCGGTTATAAAACTATGAACAAACCCCACTTTATAACTATTTGAATTAATATTCGAATATTGCAACTAAACCCATAATCTGAGGCTCACGCGCGAACTCCCTCTATCTTCGCCTTTACTCATTCAAAGCTCGACTTTGTTTTAATACCAATGTGTTTAGATATTGATCAACGATATTGTGTGAAGCCTTCGCGCATTAATTAAAATGCCCCACATATGAATATTTGCTCATATATAATCCCGACTTAATTAAAAATCAAAATAAAACAACACTTGGGCCCACGCAACTAACATACCTCTCGCATCCGATGGCGCATAACTTATCGCGCCCCAAACCTCAATCTGACGGAAATCATGCACTTAACTTGCACGAGGGTTAAATCTCAAAATTTTTGCGATATAAGTGGTAATCGAATACCACTTTAGGACACGTGGCAATCGATAACTGATATCGCGTTTTTTTTCGACTTACAACTTACCACTTTTAAAAAGTGCGAGACCACTGGTTTTGTTCTCCCAAAACTGCCTTTACTGTTTACTCCAGGTTTCGCTTTGCGCACTCCTTCTAGGTTCCTCCTTATGCACTATCAAAATTTCATTTCTTTGCGTTATAACTTCGTTTCATTGGCATTCTACTGCGATAAAAACCCCTTCTCGTCCCTTGGTCTGATCTTCAATTCGATGGCCCCTCTATCTCCTACTCTATCCGGCTCTACAACACTATTCAGGTCTATGCAGGTCTACCTATTAATGCCTTTGAGGCTTATTCTTATACAGGATGGTAGTGAACCGATCCAGTTCCTACGATGACTCAACAACTCTTGGAATTCTCAACTTAGCCTAAATTTAGCCAAACTCCCTAAACAACTAAAACTGACTCCAAATCATTCCTACTTTGCAGTTTTTATGAATCTCTCATCTCTTCATATGCCCAACTAATCATTCGAGGGAGGTTACAATTCTCTCCACATTTAACTAAAATTAATTAAAAACCACTAAATTCACTACATAAAATCTAACTCTCATGAAAACTAGAAACCCTTAAGTCTATTTACATACAAAGTATTTCTTTGGGCCTAATGCTCCTGCATCATTTTATATGTTTTATGTGTTGTGTTTCCACATATTTTATGTGTTGCATTGATCTGTAATATGTAATTTTTATAATAACTGGTATCAGAGCCGAAGGTCTATTTGGCTGATAAACTCACAGGAAAGAAGGGTTCCTAGTTTGAGTGGGAGAAATGGCTGAAGATGGTAAGTTTAGGGTCGAGAAATTTTTCCCACTGTGGAACCAGATGGAATATTATCTGTATCAGAAAGATATGTACCTACCATTAAGCGAAAAAACAAAGAAGCCAACGACTATGAGAGATGCATAATGGGAGATTCTCGATAGAAAGGCACTTGGAACAGTACGGTTGTGCCTCGCGATGTCGGTAGCCTTTAATATTTCAAAGGAAACAACAACAGAGGGTTTGATTAAGGCATTGGAAAAAATATATGAAAAGCCCTCGACCTCAAACAAGGTATTTCTTGTGAAATGTTTATTTAATATGAAGATGTCGAAAGGTGGATATGTTGTAGACCATTTAAATTATTTTAATACGGTTACCATTCAATTAAGTTCTATAGGGTAAAATTTGATGTTGAAGTTAGGGCTCTGTTATTTATGTGATCATTGCCAAAAATTTGGAATGGTTTAGTTATGACCATTAGTAACTAAGTCTCTGGATCTAGTAGTTTAAAGTGTGATGATGTTGTCGGTGCTATCCTTAGGGAGGAAATGTGATGGACAAGCTCCAGTGAGACATCGGGTAATGCTTTGAGTGTAGAGACTAGGGGAAGAAAAATGGAAAGAGAAAAGAGCTCATCATATCATAGTAAATCAAGGAAAGATAGATCCAATTCTAGATCGAGGATAGTGGGCTAGAAATGTGGAAAGAAAGGACACCTAAAGAAAGACTATAGATCTCGGAGGGGAAAAGAAGGAGACACACAACAAGAAAACAATCATGAAGCAAATGTGATAGGTGATTTGTTACAAGATGCTTTGATTATTTCTTTAGAAGATGTTACTAATTCCTAGGTGGTAGATACAGGGGCCTCATTCCATGCCACACCTGATAAGAAATATTTTCATAACTATGTTTAAGGAGATTTTGGACAAGTTCGTTTGGGTGATAATAAAACCTGTAAAATTGTTGGAATGGGTAAAGTTCTTGTAAAAAAACAAAATGGAAACTAATGGCTATTAAAGGAGGTAAGGCATGTTCTCGATATGAAGAAAAATATGATTTCAACAGGGCAGTTAGGTGGTGAAGGTTGTGTGACAACTTTCACAGATAAAACTTGGAGGGTCACCAAAGGAGCCCTGGTAATAGCGAAAGGAGAAAAGGTTGGTACATTGTATTTATGCAATGGTATTTCTAACTCTGTTAATTCTTTAACTTCCAAAGGAGCAGATGAAACATTATGGCATCATAGGATTAGAAACATGAGTGATAAGGGGATGAAGATTATTCAATCAAGAAATTTGTTTCTTGGTTTAAATAATATTGATTTGGATTTCTGTGAGAATTGTATTTATGGAAAGTAGAAGAGAGTCATATTTCTCAAAGTCAGGAAAGAAAAGAAGAGTGAAAAATTAGAGCTTACGCATACAGATGTATGGGGACCTGCTCAGTTATCATCTCTTGGTGGCTCTCATTATTATGCTACTTTTATTGATGATGAAACTAGAAAAACTTGGATTTATTCTATTCAGAATAAATCTGATGTATTTAATACTTTCAAGAAATGGAAAGATTTGGTTGAGATTGAGACAGGAAAGATTGTAAGTGTCTGAGATCAGACAATGGAGATGAATATTGTAGCAAAGAGTTTGATAGGTACTGTTCAGAGCATGGAATTCACAGAGAGAAGACAGTTCGAAGAACACCACAAGAAAATGGTGTGTTAGAAAGGATGAACAGAACAATCATGGAGCGTGCAAGGTGCATGAGATTGCATACTGGATTTCCTTTACAATTTTGGGCAGGTGCTGTAGATACTAATTTTTATCTAATAAACAAAGGGCCTTCAAGTTCCTTGGATGGTGGTATTCCAGAGGAGGCATGGACAGGTAAAAAGGTAAACTACTCTTTTTAAAGCCTTTCGGTTGTGAGGCCTTTGTCCATATTAATAAAGAAAATAGAACAAATCTTGAGGAAAAATCAAATAAATGTACCTTTATTGGATATGGTGTTAATGATTTTGGTTATCACTTATATGATTATGAAAATCACAAAATAATTAGGAGCAGAGATGTAATATTCAATGAAAAGGTCTTGTATAATAATCAATTGCAGGAAAAGAAACAGGGAAAGGAAAACAAAGAATACACAGTTCTTAATGAGATCTTAGAAAAAGTAAAGGTGCCTGAAAATAATAATAATCAACAACCACAACAAAAACATGCACCTCAAACACCTGAAAGTGGTGTCAGAAGATCTACTAGGATAAGTAGACCCCATGAACGATACTCTCCTTCATTATATTATTTATTGTTGATTGATTCTGGTGAACCTGAATGTTATGAAGAAGCAATGCAGGTTGAAATAAGGAAGAAGTGGGAGCTAGCCATGAAAGAAGAGATGGACTCCTTAATACATAACCAGACTTGGGACTTAGTCAAGTTGCCTACAGGTAAAGCAACATTGCAGAATAAATGGGTTTACAAGCTAAAGGAAGAAGATGGAGGAAAACAAAGGTACAAAGCTAGACTTGTGGTGAAGGGGTTTGCACAGAAGAAAGGTATTGATTTTGATGAAATATTTTCTCCTGTTTTTAAGATGACTTCAATAAGAACTATTTTAAGAATTGTAGCAGCGGAAGATTTGCATCTTGAACAGTTAGATGTAAAGACAACATTTCTCCATGGAGATTTGGAGGAAGAGATCTATATGCAGCAACCGGAAGGATATGAGGTCAAAGGGAAAGAAAAATTAGTGTGCAATTTAAAGAAGAGATTGTATGGCTTAAAACAGGTTCCAATGTAGTGGTATCTAAAATTTGACAGGTTTATGTCTGAACAAGTTTATACTAGATGTCACTCTGATCATTGTGTTTATCTGAAAAAGAAAAATGATGGCAGCTATATTATATTGTTATTGCATGTGGATGACATGATTGTTTTAGGGTCTAACATGCAGGAAATAAATGTGCTCAAAAGAAAATTGGCAAATTCATTAGCAATGAAGGATTTGGTAGCTGCAAAAAAAATCCTTGGTATGAGAATAACTAGAGACAGGAAAAATCGTGAATCAACATTGTCTCAGAATGAGTACATATAAAAGGTCTTGAAAATATTTAATATGCAGAATGAAAAACCAGTTAGTACACATTTTTCTAGCCATTTCAAACTTAGTAAGGAGATGTGCCCCAAGACCTAAGAAGAAATGGATTATATTTCTAAAGTTCCATATGCATCAACAGTTGGAAGCTTAATGTATGAAATGATCTGCACAAGGCCTGATATTGCACATGCAGTGAGAGTTGTAAGTAGGTACATGAAAAATCTAGGAAAAGAACATTGGATGGAAATGAAATGGATTCTCAAATATTTGAGAGGTACCACAAATCACGCATTATGCTTTGGTGGTTCAAACATTGCTCATCAAAGATATGTTGATGCAGATATGGCAGGTGATAAAGATAACAGGAGGAACATTACAGGGTATGTATTTACTGTAGGTGGAACAACTGTCATTTGGGCTTCAAAAATCCAAAGTGTTGTTGCACTTTCAACAATAGAAGTAGAATATGTTGTTGCTACAGAGTCTAGTAAAGAAATGATTTGGTTACAAAGGTTTATGGATGAATTGGGTAAGAAGAATTATATGGGCACATTATACAGTGATAGTCAAAGTGTCATTCATCTTTCAAAGAACTCAACATTTCATTCCAGAACTAAACACATACAACTCAAGTACCATTTCATACGGTTAGTGTTGGAAGATGGACAGTTGAAGCTGGAAAAGATACACACTAGCCAGAATCATGCAGATATGCTAACAAAAGTTGTAACCAGGGAAAAAATAAGATTATTCTCAGTTTCAATTGGTCTCCAAGTATGATGATGAAGATGAGAAACAACCAGGTCCAAAGTCGAGTCATTGTCTAGCAAATGAAGCAGCGGTGGAGTTTCTACAATCAGTCTCCAAGCGGGAGATTGTTGGGTGTGGAGCCTGATTTTCCTCTTTATTTTGTACCACGACATTGGACCCCTATTCTTAATGGGGTGGCCGTAATTAAATGCTACCTAGGGGGTATAGGGGGGCGACTGCGACTTTATGGAGCCCCCCCCCCCTGGCGGGGGTTTCAGGGGCATCGCCCCCGAAGCTAAAAGCATATGTAAAATTGACTTGTAAAAGTATTGTAATTTCTAGTCAACCTGGGCCGTTCATTAGGCGAATGATCTGACGGTATAAGTTATGTTTAATTTAGGGTTTTTTTCCCTAGAAGGCAACTCCTTGTTTTGTATGAGGGTTTTGTATTGCAACTGTATATTGTTTGTGTATTCTCAGAGCGAGAAACATATAGGGATATTGTGAGAGAGAACATAGGATATTACAACATATATGCTGTAGGTTGTGTCTCTTCATTTTTCTGGATAATAGAAAGGAAGGACTGGCTGTTCGGAGTGGATGTAGCCCAAATTGGGTGAACCACGTATATCTATGTCTCTATGGTTTTATATGTTTTCTGTGTTTGTGTTTCCACATATTTTATGTGTTGCATTGCTTTGTAATATATAATTTTTCTAACATTTAGCTTTCCATTCAACCTCAGGTCTAGGCTCATGCATATAGGTTGAATATTTTATATTCTCTCTCATTTGGGAAATGACACCATGAGGGTCATAGTGCCAGACATCCCCTAGTTCAAAATTCATCTCTTTGAGCAGAGCTTCAACTACCTTGAAGGCTTACCTAGAATTAACAACAAAAGGCCCCACAAGTCTCCATAATTTAAACATATGCTCATTATTTTCAGGGAAAAAATGGAGCTGGTCTTCATTGAGGCCCTGCCTAGTGAATTCCAGAGAAAATATTCTCACGGGAATGAATACAGGAATATGATAAGGGGGAAGCTTGCACCCATAAATTATTTCTGTGTCATCATCAAATAGGTATGAGTCCCCTACCTTGGTGTATTTGATAAGTTGGAGGAGTTTTTTCTGTTGGGGAAGAATTTTGGGGGGAGAAACACCATGAATGATCTTATATGAAATGGCTGTATAAGTTGAAATGAACTGCAAGTAACCATCAGAGTCTGGCCTCTTTCGAACAAAAACATCCCAGTCGAACACAAAGTTTCTCTGTTTGTTTCTAGCAACCAAGATAAGACCAAGGCATTCAAACTCCTCAATATGAGTGTATAAAAACATATAGAAAAGAAATGAATAATATTTGAAATAGGATGCGGTGAGAAAGTGGTGCAGCTGAAATCTTATGGCCTCAGATAAGTAGGATGTGATATTAAATAGAAATCCATGTAGCATCATTTGGTTTAAAAATCCCAAGGTGGATTTATTTTCTATATTAGCATCCTCATCCCCCAGGAGATGAGAAATGAGAGAAAAAATGGGCTGGCAGGGTTCTGCAAAGAAGGTCATTGGAAAAGTATCATCCACGGGTAGAGATTTTACGCCAACGTTCAAGACAATCTATAGGAAAGATTGATTCTCATTGGTTGGGACGATGGAGTTACAGTAGACTAGGGTGACATCGGTGAATTGCTGTGGTATAGGATAAGCGGGGTAAACCAAAGGCTTATGAATAAACCATGGGGTTACTTCAAGTATTTTGACTCCTGAGGAAGAAACAAAGTAGTTTTTTTTCTCGATGTAGGTTGCAACCATCCAGGATATCAATTCCGGAAAGTGATGAATGAAGGGTTTGATTTGGTAGTACAATCCCGAGTCTACTACCCAGAAGGGGTACTCCACTCTGACATAGCTACCAAAAAGGTCAAAATGGAGGTCAGTAAGGCGATACAAGCAAACAAGGTCCGCAATTTTTGATTTGTGTCCATAAGTGGGTCGAGGGTGGAAATGGGTTTAGCTTCACCTATTTTCAGAGTCTTGGGGACCACCTTCATTTTTAGAATTAAATGATAAACTTACAGGTGGAAAAGGGTAATTGGTTGTGTGGTCACTGTGGAGGAGGTTGAAAACAATGTCAGAAGGAGGTCCTAGAATGGATGAGTGCTTGAATGACATTATGTGCAGGCGACTGGCAGGAGAGACCGTACCAGGAAATAGAGGAGGAGTTTAAAAAACATGAGGTAGAAAGGTATTTTAATAGAGGGAGGGGACAAAGGTCAGGTGATGTGAAGGTTTAGTCATGAGGGGGGGGGGGGGGGACATGTGGCAGGACGTGGTTGGATGAGGGACAAGTGGATAGGTGGATAGGAGTGGGGGCGCTCGGTTACCATTTACCCTTTTTAAAATTATGGCTCGCTTGAAAAAGGCATCAGAAGGTGGGGCCAATTCAGCGTGTGGTCCCCACCACCTTCCGGTGGGTCAAATGGCAGGCGACTGCACCCCACACTCACCCCCCCGAACAAATCTGGACCGTTAGATCAAGATTTGACTTTTCAACGTCAGGGTGGGGGGGGACCATTTATAACTCGGGCATATTACCCCTACGAACTGTTTCCGGGGGGCGGTCAAGTGGAGATGGACGATGATCTACCCAGACACCGCTCGACCATTAACCAATTTCGTACATGCCTATGTAGGCCTATTCTATGCCCTTTTGTACTTGCAGATACGGGTACCATGAGTGCGGAATGAGTTATAAGACCATCTTATTTGGCTCTAGGCCCTGGTAGTGTCCCCCAAGACTGTTTTAGCTGGAAGTTAGCTTCAAAGGACATGCAAATGGATCTTAATCTCAGTTCAAAATTTCATAGAAGGTGACAAGATTGGCTCTAACTGGGAAAAATGTATTAGACACAATACACTGAGAACCTGCAAATTAGTGCCTCACTCCTTGGGCATGGAATCTTTTTATTGAAAACTGTGCGAATAAAAGAAGTAACAGAAAAATGAAAGTAGTACTGGTTATTTATATATAGCTCACAGATATTTACAATGAGTGGGAGTGGACTTATTTAATGATGGAAGTAGAGTTTTAGAAACTTCCTGTTTAAAGGAAGTCTGAGCACTTCACCCTCCAGTTTTTTCAGTAGGAAGGTATTTCTCTCCTTGGCTTCAACAATCCTGAAAGGTCTGAGCCATAGAGGGTCAAATTTCCCATGCTTTCCTTTTTATTCTCTTTTGAAATCCCATCTTAGCACTAAATCCCCTGGCTAAAGCTATCTATCTTTTTCCTTCCTATACATTTTTTCTTGATAGTTGATCAACTTATGGTTCACCTGTTCTCTTCTCCCTTGAAATTATACCAATTGATTTATCCTCCTGGTTAAAGCATTATGATATTCCTCACTATCTTGTAGGATTCTGGCTATAGGGATAACTATCTGGATGGGGAAAATTGTAGCCTTTCCATAAACCAACTCAAAAGGGGATTTCCTAGTAGATCTCTTAGTGGTAACCCTGTTTGCTCACAAGGTAAATTTCAGCTGTGAGTCCCGTTTTCTTTGATTTTCTAATATTATTTTCTTTAGAATCGTAATTAAAGTTTTATTGGAGGATTCAACTAATCCATTTCCCTGTGGATAGTAGGCGGTGGAATGACCTACTACAATGTTAAATTTTTGACAAAAATTGATGAATTTTGCTGACTTAAACACTTAAGCATTGTGAGTCACCATATTTTTGGGGAAGCCAAACCTCGAAAGGATGTTTTCCTCCATGAATTTAATGAATACAAAATGAGTTTCATTTCTGGCTAGGGTTGCATCCACCCACTTAGTGAAGTAGCTTGTATATGTGAGTATCCATTTGTGTTGACCACTGGAGGGTGGGTGTATTTCTCCAATGAAGTCTAACCCCCACTGCCTGAAGGGTTCTTCAACAAAAACATGGATTAGAGGGAAGGGTGCTAATCTATGTTTCTTAGCAAATATTTGACACTTCTCACAGGCTTGAACATAAGTATGAACCTCTCCAAACAATTTTGGCCTGTAAAACCTGTTAAGATTTTGTGTATTTGGGGTAGCATCAGTTGTGCTCTAGATCCCAAATTTTGAGGAAGGACTAGAGTTCACCTAATCTACAAGACTTAGAAATGGATTTGGGAAATTTCATCTGGTTTAGGAGATATTAAATTAAATAATTATTTCAATGTATTTCCTAAGTTAAAACTTAGGAAAATAAAATAATTAAAGCGAATTTAATTAAACATGTGACGAAATTGTCTTAAGTCACACGGATCAAGCTTTCTTTTAATATTAGCCATTGATTAAATATTTAATCTTGGCCGTTGATTTGTCAATGAGAAAAGTATAAAGGAAAGGCTTGGGGTCATTTGTAATACACACAGAGGTAGAGCATTGAAGCTAAGATGAGACTCTAGGGCAGGGTTGCTAAGAATTCTTAAAAGTGTTTCAGTTGCAGAGAGGGGAATTTAGACCAAGGGGATGAGCTGATCCCGGGGTCTAGAATACACAAGAATCATAGAAGAGATCAGCAAGGAAAATGCAGAGGAAGGCAACAGCATCAAGGACATTGTGATTTTCAGGAAATCCTTCAGGGGTTACGCAGAGACCCTTAGGGGCAACGTAGTAACTGGGGTAACACAGTCCCTTCCGGAGGTAGCGCTGAGGGTTTGGAGGCCATCCAAGGCTGACGTTGATCCTGTCAGGGGCTTCAGAGGCTGATGCAGTGTCTTTAGGGGAAGATCTGGGGTTTCTAGGCCTAGATTTGGCTGAGTTCTGTAAATCCCGTTAAGGGTGTGGATCAGTCAGTATTTTTGGTCTTAGATCAGCCAGAAGCTGTAGATATATATTTTTCTCTGTAGGGTTTTCCAGATCTGGGACCTAGAGTTGTGTATTCAGAAATATTCTTAATAATAGAGCCCTCCAGTAGCTAGAGACCGGTTTTCCTACCTTGGGTTTTTCCGGGGACAGTTTGTCCAGAAATATCTATGTCACTTTGTCAATGTGTGCATGTGCTTATTCTAGATCTGAATTGGTAGAGTTCTGTTATGTGTTTTTGTTTGAAGTTAACTTGAATTTATTCAGTTGATAACTTGTATAAGTAGGAGAAGCTTAACCGGATTAACATTAATAATTTATGCATAAGAATTAAGATTCAGAAATTTCTACAAAAACCTGCTTTAAGGATTTTGTGTGCTGTAGCCCTCCAATTGTAATTTCCTCCTCAAACACAATCGTGGAATTCATCCATCACCTTGTGAATTTCCTCCTCAACCAAACATAAAATCAAAATCCCCACAGGGCCTTTCCAGTACAATTGGCCATTTGACACAACATTTTTTTTTGCATGTAGTCTCAAAGCCCTATACTTCACCTTATCAAAATTCACTGGACACATTAGGAAAATAAGATAATGGATGATATATTTATACCAACAGGACACAATATACTTCATCTGAATTTTCTGGGCTGATATTTCAATCTCTTGATGTTGCTCCATATTTCCACTTTCTCCCTCTCTTTCAGCTAATAAGTTCATTCCCAATTCTTGGAAATTTCTTCTGATAGAATTTTAGCTAGTCCCTCCCATTTGATGATATTAGTGGGTTTGATATCCATGTCATACTCCTGGATTTTAGCAAGCCATTTACCTCTTTTTCCCTCACTATCTCCTTGTACCAGAATGTCTTTCACGACCGCTATAGGAACATAAGCAATAATGTTGGTTTGCAGAACATAGATTCTAAAAGCCTTTAGGGTTTTGACCAAGGCATAATCCTTCTTCTATAGGATTTTATACTTTAGCTTAGCTTCTCGAAATTTTTAGGGTCCTATATTTCATAGGATCTCAAGGTGACTGTGTTTATTCTATTTGTCAAATTTATTTTGTAAAATGATTTCCAATCTGCAAATAATTTTCAAAATAAATGAAAAAAAAGAGATAAAATAAAAAATCAAAAGAGGGTATATGTTATAAATAAAAAATATAAGATGTGAACCCCATGAAAAAGAAGAAAAATAAATAAATTCTAAAAGTGTTGCCACTACTCTTAGTTTAGTTTAAATCTGAAAATAAATTGTGTGCAACTTGTTTAGAATGCCACAAATGTTCAATAAAATCCACTCATACAGTTTAGTTTAGTTTAAATCTGAAAATAAATTGTGTGCAACTTGTTTAAAATGCCATAAATGTTCAATAAAATTCACTCATACAGTTTAAGCATGATTGAATTATGTTTAAATTGCTTATTAATAGGTAGTGAAAAATAATTTGTCAAAATTATTAATATTGACAGATTAATTAATTAGATAGAAAATAAACATTGGTTCAATAGTTTAATCTGAACCAAGGGAGATTTTGTAACATCATTTGTTTTGATACGTTAGCATAAGTAAAAACTTTTCAAAATGTTAAGGTAGGATATGGATGCAAAATAATCAAAAAGTTAAAATTTTTAGGAAGATTATTATTTTTTTAGGCATCCATGTCAATAAAATGTTAGGTTTTAGATCCTCTAAACAAGGAGGAAAAACAAAATGTTAGGAAAGAAAGAAAGAAAAAGAAAAGCTTCATTCTGTTTTAAAGGTTTTGATTGGCTGCTAGTCTAAATGTGCCTATGGAAAAGTTATTTGTATGTTTTAAATTATGATTATTAACTCATATCCTAAAGTTTTAAACCATATGATATTTTCCCCCTACATTCACTTCATTCATTTCCCTTTTCATTTCCTTCCCCGCTCATATATTTCCACACATTTCTTTCTAATCCCACACATTCAAAATCATTTTTCCCATAGGCCAAAACCCAAAGTCATTTACATTTCCATCTCCTAAAAAACTTTCGAAGGAAAATATACGATGAAGTGGGACCCATTTTACCCACCACACTTCCCTTCCATTTCATTTTCCTTTGAAAAACATTAAAACCTTACCTTTTTTCGCCTTTCCGCTTTACCCTTATGCCTTTACCTTTTCATCGCTTTTCACTTACTCCAATTCCTATTCCCCTATTGCGATTAAAGTAGGGCCCTCATTGC
This sequence comes from Pinus albicaulis, assembly GCA_034641835.2. Classification (NCBI taxonomy): domain Eukaryota; kingdom Viridiplantae; phylum Streptophyta; class Pinopsida; order Pinales; family Pinaceae; genus Pinus; species Pinus albicaulis. The sequence continues at coordinate 548,952,341 of CM076580.1, forward strand.
ATTTCATAGATTTTACATGTTTTTCATCAGAACTAAACTTTAAAACTTGCGTTTATTGATTTGCAATACATCACATCACATTTGTTTTAACTTGCCTTTGTGAGCACCCGCAATCTATTTGTGTTAACTTACGATGTGGAAGTTGACCCACCATAACAGCTTCACCCCCACTTCACAGCCTTTGCAATACTGATATATTATGAAAAAAATCATAAAACCTTACCTTGCCACATAAAACTCCGCCGATTACAAATGGGCTCCATTTCTCCTTGACACGTCATCCTCCAATCAGTGCAAATCGCACTTCACAGTTTTAAGCATTTACCATATTTCCCAAGTGCTAAATTCTACGATGTGCGAAGGGAGTAGGTCCCTCTCCCCGCACTTTATAAGGTTTAAATGTTAAACCCCGCAACTTATAACTAAAACTTAAAAACTCTGGTTTGCACTGCGGTCCAGTTCCACTTTTCCCCTAGTACGTCACTTACTTCCTCCCTCGCGCTTCACACTTCATGAATTTTAGTGTTTACATCCTCCACACTTATAATTAAAGCTTAAAAAATGTGATCCGTGCTGCATTCTGGTCCCACCATCCCTCCACGCCACATCCCACATCACATCACATCACTAATCACATTCTTCATAAATAAAAATTGTAAATGTTGTGAAGTGCGCAGATGTGATGTGGCTCCAATGCTAAAGTATATAAGATTTCAAGTCTGGTATATTGGGTTTTCACGCTGTTTTGTTTACAAAAAAAGTTTTAACATGGCAAAAGGATTTCAGGTGACAAAAAAACAGAAAGGTCGAGTCGGGAAGAAAAAGGCATTCAACACTCCATTCATACAACAATTCATTCGCCATCACAGTATTTAGTCTGCCAGCAGATCAAAAAATTGTGGTCCATGTCCTAAGCTGCCCCACTACATTAGCACCTGCTCTGCACAACACATTCCATCGAATCTATAATTTTGTAATAGTTAGAGTTTTTAGTTCAAGTCTATTAGAGACTATTTTTTTGTAATTTTTTGTATAAATATTTCAGTTTTGGAAGTATCAAAGGTCAATTGATTGAAATCAGAATCATTATTGTATTTTGGAGTACTATAAGATTTTCCAAAGCACTAGAGCATCAATAATAATCAGACCATTCACAGGATTATTGTGGCTTAAATACTGGTGATGTTTTAATTCTATTAGTATTGTTTCATTTTCATCTTTCATTGTAATCATCTGAATTATAATTGTAAAGCAGAAAGCGCGATGAATAGGATTTACTTTTGAGTACCTTATTCTGGATGCGTTTACAATCATAATGTTTTCCACTGAAAGCCAAAATAAATAATTCTTAATTTCTCTTTCGTTCTGCTGAATCTGTTCATATTTCTTTTATAATTCATTTATAACTCGAAAAGATCGACTAAATATTCCTAGCTTGCCCTGTGTTTACTCTGTGAAAAGTTTATGCAACCATCCAGTTAGACTCCAATGCCTAATAGATATTAATAAATTGAATACAACCAATCCTCCAAAATCCAAAAAAAACTCAAAACCCCAAATACTATCATAACTAGCCTAAAACCTTATCCAAACAAAGATAAACCTTATAGAGAGAGCCCTCTCTGAAGCATGCATGGCTAGATTCGAGTTTCCAAAGTTGTTTTGATGTTGGCCTAGGTGATAAGTTATCATGATCTCTAGAAAAATACATAAATCTGACATAGTGGCGACCATATTGGGGAATGAATTGAAATCAATCATAATTTCTTTCAAATTCAATCTCTGGTTAAATAATCACTGTATTAATATCCCATAGAGATTGCTATATTTTTTAATTTTTTTGTAAATATAGTGTGCAATTTAAAATTCAAAAGATTGGCATGAATTACATTTAATAGTGTGAGTTTTGATTTCCAAAACTGGCTTCCAAGAGACCTTATACAAGATCACATCCTGATCCCAAACCTCTTGAAATAGTGGATGATCCTCAAAGGATTGGAAGAAGAACTAAAGATACTTCAAAGAAATCAGTTAAACAGATAAGTTCAGTAGAAATCCTGAGAAGTAATAATCCTCTCCCTAGAACAAATCCCTCCCTAATAGGTTTGAAACCTTACAAGATATCAACTTTGACTTAAAGTTTCAGCAAAGCCTTTTTATACGTAAATCCCTAAATTGGGCAGATACAATAGTCCTTGACCAATCGATTCTACATCCAGATTCACCTAAAATTCTGTATTCTTTAACAAAATTTGATCAAGAAATTGTCCAGGATTTTAAGGTCCACAGTATTTGGTATTAGACTTCACTTCAGGTTATAGATGCCTATCTCTAATAATCAGTAGAATTATCTGCGTTAAATTCTACTACTTATCCTCTCATAAAAACTCAAAGGCCTTCATCTCCATCACTTCATCCCTCCTCTCCTTCACATATAGTTCATCCTTTTCCACCTATTATCCCACCACCTATTAATCCATTAACTCTCAACCCGCCACCCCCAATCATGGTTGCACGAAATGCGCCCTTGGTTCTTCCTCAAAATCTAGGGGCTATGCCCCAAGACTATCAATCCAAAATACCCCAATTTGATAACACCCAACACATTATTTCTCAGCAGCATGTTGACATAATGGATGATTTCTTTGATCGATATGAGATCGATGCTGATGATGTTATGAAGAGGTTATTTTTTCAAACCCTTGGAGGTGAGGTTAGGAAATGGTTTAGAGATTTACCATCTTCTTCCATCAATGATCTAGCAGTTCTACAGATTCAGTTTCTAAATAGATGGAAAGTTAAAAAGAACCCCCTCCAAATTCTATCAGAATACGAAAATATCAAAAGATAAACTAGAGAAAGTGTGCAGGATTATTGTGCTAGATTCAACTCTATTTATAATGTTATTCCTGCTCGCATAAAACCACCTGAAGGATTAGTGGTGATTAAGTTTCCATATGGTTTTGAAACAAGCGTAGCTTATTAGTTAAGAGAGAGGAATCCTGGCACTTTAGAGGAAATGTAGACCATAGCAGTTAGTGTAGAAGCCAATTTATTGGCCAAAAGAGCGAGGATGAGAGCTGAGAAGAGTTACCATAAAAGAAGAAGCATAAACCTCTAGTACTAATGCCAAGATAGATTCTTTAATGAGGGAAATGGAATGAATGATGATTGATAGAAATATCCCTAGGGAAAATCAAAACCCTCCCAAAAACCGCAATCAAAACAACAGGAGGAATCAACCACAGATTAAACAAAGGGGATTTGACCAACAAATTAGACCCCCTTTTCAAGACAATTATGTTGATGTAAATGGAGAGATCATTCAATAAAAAGAAGACAACCAAATAAATTTGTTTGGTTTACAAAATAATGATACTATTTTTCTCATAGAAGAAGACCAGAAGCTATTTTCATTAGCTCAAACAAAGCTTGAACTGGATGAATCTGAAGAATATAAACAAGGATTTGAAAATGCCATTATGGAGGTGCACAAACAATATAATCTTAGGAGCATAAAAATTTCTAACAATACTGCTAAAAATAATACTGATCAACCTCCCAAAATTTCCTTTGATTCGGATCCTAAGAAGATAATAGAAAAGTCTTCTAAGAAATCTGTTGAAACTCCTGGTAAGAAACCTTCAGAGGTTTTTACTAAAAAGACAGTTGATTTTATTTCTAAAACAACTCAAACTAATGTTCCAACCACTGGTCAACAAACCCTACTTAAATCTAAATAAAATGTTGATGTACTTGACATTCCTAATGTTGTAAAGATTAAAAATCATCATTTAATCTTGAAAACGAACTAGCTAAAGTCAAAATTCCCATCCCTTTGAAAAATCTAATGAAAAAACAAACATACAGAACTCAGGTAATGGAAGTATTGAAAATAGGGGAAACTGTTGACACTCTCAATCTGAATAATGATCAACCTGAATTTCTGTTTGGTCCAGAAGTAGATGGTAAGTTACAAGAGGAGTAGTCCCTCCTTTCTATGTCAACTTAAACATACATGATAAAATCCTACATAATGCTATGCTGGATTCAGGGGCTTCACACAACTTAATGCCTAAAGCTGTAATGGAAAAGTTAGGTCTTGACATCACTAGGCCCTACAAAGATCTATACTCATTTGATTCAATTAAAGTGAAGTATTTAGATCTCATCAAGGACTTGTGTATAACTTTGTCTCAAATCCCAGCCAAAAGCCTAGTTATGGACATTGTCGTAGCAGACATTCATCCTAAATATGGCATGCTTTTATCATGTTCTTGGGGAGCACAGTTACAAGGAACCCTTCAACTAGATTGTTGGAAATACTGAGGGGGGGGGGGTGAATCAATATTCCTTTCAATTAGAGCATTAGTTAATATTCAATTATTAACAGTGATTGTACAAAGATAGCAGCAAACAAGAGGAACACAAATGCACACAATTTTTAAGGTGGAAACCCACTACGGGACAAAAACCACCTAAAGCTTTTCTAATAATTCTTTAATATTCAACTCCAATTGAAAAATAAAGCTCCAAATTCCTAGAATCTAGAAAAGAATTCTTCTCCGACTTCCCTTTGGATGGATGCTCCAACGCCAGGGATTATTCAGTAGTCAACTGAACAGATGCCCCAACACCTAATGAGCTACAACTCACCCTAGCACCACCCTACCACCCTATAGAAGAATAAAAGAATAATGGACTCCCGTACCAAGGAAAATGGTCCACTTTACAATGGTATAGAATGATGTAGAAGAAGAAGATATACTAGACCATAACCCCAACTTTGACACAACCACCTAATGATGATCCTAGAACTCCCAACACTACCTCTTCAACCCTTGTCAGATAGATACTAGTACAATTTTTACAATAATGTAGTTACAATGACTTAGTACAAAAATACCTTTACAATGATTGTATGCAGTGCTGCCCACTTGAAGACTTCATAGGATGAACTTCTTAGCTGTGGTATGAACCTTGGTTGCTATTCTTGTCATCCATGCTACCTCTCTTTGCACCTTGCTTTGCTTTAGTAGAAATCTGGTCCTTTACCAACCCTTGACAAATGATCTAGCTTTCTTGCCTTCTAGGAGCTCGATATTGAATCTGGTGTATCTCTGTTATTTAGGATCCTGATATCTGATTTTTGATCAGTAGTAGTACTACGAGTTGTGTTTCCAATTCCATAGTCGACCCAATTTGGATTCTTCAAGGAGGGGATATACCTAATCTCTCTCACAATGCCCTAATTATGGACTGTTTCAGTAGAGGGCACTTGTACGTCATTCCACGTGTCACTGTTTCTTCATTTGGCTCTGAAATTGATAGAGAGAAAAGTACATACCGTGCAATATCTTCCACTTTTTACGGAATTCCAATCTGATACTCATAGAGAGATCTATGACAAATTTACCGAGGTCACTTCTTTGAGATGAATTTCAAGAGCTTGCAAAAACCCTGACTTCCACAGATCATATCTCCAAAAATATTGCGCACCTTGATTTGAAATTTTTACAGCAGTTTCCTTAGGATTTCGGATTTGCCTCATAAAAATTTCAGCTTCTAAACCTTTGTAGAAAAAAAAATTATAGCGAAAATGCCACAATGACCTGTTTCAGATGGCCGAATTCCTTGCCTAAGGAGGAAATGAAGATCACAATTTATATGAATGCTTAAGTTGAGAGGAGCTTCAACAAGTGAACGTGGGAGGGATTTTAGGAGCTTAAAAAATATTAATTATGACTTTTCAATGACCCATGCCCCGACCCCATGGGGTTTTAGCCCACTAACTGGGGGTACAAACTTCAAACATGAATATCTCTCAAGCCGTGAAGAATTACATGGCGTGCCATATATCAACGGAAACATCTCGACAAGTAGAAACCATCAAAATCATTATTGACCCAGAATATATTAATTTGGTAGGTCAAAATTCCCATGCAATATTGGGTTAGCCCCTGGTGCTACTTGGGTTGACATCAATGACAACCACTGATCAACAATCTCCCCCTTTGGCATTGATGGCAACACAAGTACTCCCCCTACGATCATGACACCTCTTCCTACAACATTCTCTCCCCCTTTGAAATCAATGGAAAAGGGTAACTCCCCCTGAAACACAACCATCCTGTGGGCCTGTACATACTTCCACTCCCCTTGACACACAACCGTCCTGTAGACTTGTAATCTGCTTCCACTCCCCCTTTATATTATGAAAAAGGAAAATCTAATGAGAACTTGGGAGAATCCCAAGCTTCTGGCGAAGATATTCAAATGCTGGCGAATATTTAATATGTGATTGTTTTGGCGCTGCTTGGAATCTTGCTACTTGTCCAACTGCTTGCATAACATCTATTCGGGAGGCTGTTACATATAGAAGACTACTAATCATAGATCTATACAACCTTTGATCCACATCCTTAGATGAGTTGTCTATGCTCAATTTGCAACCTGTTACCATTGGAGTAAGGATGGGTTTGCAATATTCCATTTTAAAATTTCTTGAACATTTCCTTGATGTACTTGGCTTGACATATAAATATTCCTTTCTCTTGCTGAGATATTTGAAGCCCTAAGAAGTATGTCAGCTCACCAAGTAAAGACATCTCGAAATCACTTTGCACCTTTGTAGCAAACTTCTTACTTTGTCGATCATCATTGCTACCAATTATTGTATCATCCTCTTTAGCTATTAGACATGCTTTAGTTGCTTCATCCAAAAAATATGTGTCGTTTGGAGCTCAACTTGCTGTAGCCAGAATTTCACCATACACATCTTTCCTGATTTCACATTTCATGGAGTTGAATAGTATTGTGTGTCCTTGATCACACATTTTTCCAACACTGAGCAGATTGTGATTCATGCTTTCAACCAATAGAACATTCTTGGCTAGAGCATCTTTTATTCCAAGAGTGACAGTACCTGATCCTATAACATTTGAAGATCCATCATTTCCAAAGGACACGGTTCCATCTTTCTTCTCTTTCAGAGATACAAATTTATTTCTATCTCCAGTCATATGCGTTGAGAAACCGCTATCAACATACCACACATCTTTGTTCTTTTGAGCCTTGAGAGCGAGAGCACAATTATCATTCTTCTTCTTCTTCCATGTTCGTTCATTCTGTGGCTTCGAAGATTCTTCTGGAGGATTTTCAAGTCTGCAATCTTTGGCTATGTGTCCAAAGTTTCGACATTTGTAACATTCAATATTATTTCTTAAATGTTCAAATCTATTGATGTTTTGTTGAGCCCTGGGAGGTTCATATTTGACATATCTCCTGGAATTGTATTCATTCCTAGGGTACGTGCGACATTCTACATCTTTATGAACAAATTTTCCACATGAATAACGGTAGCCATAAAAAATATGTTGGTAACTAGATGGAAATTTTGGTCGAGGAATTGTCTTCCAAGACTGTTCTTGCGAATCTTGTCCAATGAAGTCTACATGCATGTCAGATCTCATAGGTTCATTGTATTTTGTTGTAGAAGGTCCTGCTTCGTCTTCTTTGTAACCAATGCCATTTTTTTCATTGTAATATCGTTGATTGTTGATGAGTTCTTCCAATGCCCTTGAGCTGTTGGCATAGTTTTGGATAGTTTTTCCTTTCTTCACTTTCTCATGCAGCGAGACTACTTCGGCTTCTAATTCTTCCCTTTCTTGGTTTCTTTCTTCCAACTTCTTTTGAAGTGACTCTTCAATGCATTTGTGTTCTTCAAATTCAATTTTGAGACCTTGAACTTGTTCTTCAAGAGTATTGGAACGGATCTTCTCCACCTTGAGATCTTTTATAAGCTTGATTGCTTCCTCATAAAATTCTTCTATGGTCCATCCTTCTTCTTCGTTGTTTGATACCTCTTGTTTATTATGCTTGGGTTTATTGTGCTTGGCCATAAACAATACTCTCTCATTGGCTTCTTCTTCACTATCATTGTCTTCATCGGATGATGAGCTATCTTCTTTAGAGAGAAAGTTCCTTTTGGATCCTTGCTTATTGAATTTCTTAAAGCCTTTCTTTCTTTTTGAGTTGCCATTACTTTTGTTTGGAAATTTTGCTGCAAAATGCCCAAACTCATTACAGCTGAAACATATCAATGGAAGTTTACCTTTGAATTGTCCCTTACCAATTTTTAGTTTTCTCATGAAGTAAGCATATTCTTCATCTGAAAGACCTTCTTCATCATCTCCATTTTCTTCACACTTGCAGGTGCATGTCTTTTCAATTGAAGGTTGTTTATCCATATTGGTTTTCTTAGATGCAACGAAAGCAATTTCTAGATGCGAAGTACCCTCTTCTTCATCAAGTCTCATTTCATATGCTATGAGAACTCCATGTAATTCCTCTTTGCTGAGTTTGTCCAGATTTGCGCTGTATTCTAAGACCGATACCTTTGGGTTGAATCTCCCTGGTAACATTCTAAGAATCTTCCATATAATAGTCTTCTCGTCAACTGGCTCTCCCAATCCTTCCAAAGTATTGGTTATTTCATCAACGCATTGGAAGTATGCAGCAATGTTGCAATCTTCTTTCATTCTGAGTTGCTCAAATTTTGCTCTATAGATTTGAAGCTTTGCTTCTTTGACATTTGAGTCACCTGCATATATATTCTCAAGCTTGTCCCATACATTTTTGACGGTTTTACAACCCAACACCTTATGATAAGCAGATTCAATAAGTCCACTGATAATAATATTCTTTGCTTTTGCATCATTTACCAAATTCTTCTTACCTTGTTCATTCGTGGTTGATGTAAATCCATTTTGAATAGTGTCCCATACTTCGTAACCTTGCGCCAAGAGATAGACCTCCATTCTTCCTTTCCAAAGTGCATAATTATTTTCATTGAATAGAGGTACACCATTCTTGGTATGCTCCATGACCTCCTTCCAGCTATTAAACTACTATTGAAGGAACCAAGCTCCGATACCAATTGTTGGAAATACTGAGAGGGGGGGTGAATCAATATTCCTTTCAATTAGAGCATTAGTTAATCTTCAATTATTATCAGTGTTTGTAAAATGATAGCAGCAAACAAGAGGAACACAAATGCACACAGTTTTTAAGGTGGAAACCCACTCCGAGACAAAAACCACCTAATGCTTTTCTAATAATTCCTTAATATTCAACTCCAATTGAAAATAAAGCTCCAACTTCCTAGAATCTAGAAAAGCATTCTTCTCCATCTCCCACTGGATGGACGCTCCAATGCTCGAGATTCTTCAGTAGTCAACTGAATGGATGCCCCAACACCCAATGAGCTACAACTCACCCTAGCACCACCCTACTACCCTATAGAAGAATAAAAGAAGAATGGACTCCCATACCAGGGAAAATGGTCCACTTTACAATGATATATAATGATGCAGAAGAAGAAGATATACTAGACCATAACCCCAACTTTGACACAACCACCTAATGATGATCCTAGACCTCCCAACGCAGCCTCTTCAACCCTTGGTAGATAGATACTAGTACAATTTGTACAATAATGTATTTACAATGACTAAGTACAATGATACCTTTACAATGATTGTACGCAGTGCTGCCCACTTGAAGACTTCATAGGATGAACTTCTTGCTGCTGTTATGAACCTTGGTTGCTGATCTTGTCATGCTACCCTCTTCTGTACCTTTCTTTGCTTTTCTACTGTAGAAAGTCTGGTCCTTTGCAACCCTTGACAACACATGATCTAGCTTTTTCTTGCCTTCTAGGAGCTCGATATTGAATCTGGTATATCTCTGTTATTTCAGATCCTCAATATCTAATTTTCAGTTTATAGTAGTCCTCTGAGTCGTCTTTCCAATGCCATAGGTCTGACCCAATTTGGATTCTTCAAGAGAGAGTTATACTCAATCTCTCACAATTCCCTAATTATGGACTGTTTCAACAGAGCGCACTTGTACGACGTGCCACATGTCATTGTTTCTTCATTTGGCTCTGAAATTGATAGAGAAAAAATCAAATACTATGAAATATCTGTCACTTTTTACAGAATTCCAATCCGATACTCAGAGAGAGAGTTATGATGAATTTACCAAGGTCACTTCTTTGAGATGAATTTCAGGAGCCTGCAAAAACCCTGACTTCCACAGATCATATCTCC